>JAJOZX010003443.1:0-22500 GCA_023014485.1 Bathynomus jamesi | reverse complement strand
GAAGTCTATCGCAAGCCCACTAATAATAACTCTTATGTGCATTTTTATTCCGACCATCATCCCTCGATTAAATCCTCTATTTTCTCTGCTATGTTTCTTAGAGCATTGAGAGTTGTGTCCTGAATTCTTAGATTCTGAGTTATATAATATCATGAATATTGGTACTAAATTATGTTATCCTATTTCATTTTTAGATAACTGTCTTAGGAAAGCCAAGAATAGGTATAATAATGTAACTGTAAAGGAATTTGAGCATAATAATATCCTTAGCCTACCTTTGTCTTAAATATTTAGACAGTGAGTTCAGGGATTCTTGAAATATATTCCCGACAGCATAAGTTATCGAAGTATATTAGAAATCAATTAAAAACTATTGGAACGTAACCACAAACCAACCAAAATTGGCGAGAATGAATAATTGAGTCATGTTCAATCATGGTAATTATGTATTCTATTAAAAGTATATATATATACTTAGTGTATATATACTGTATTATTTCAAAAACAGCATTGATCGGCTGCATATAAAACGTTGACAGATATCGACCAATAGCTAAAAATATAACCAAAATCGTACGCCCGCCAGAGTACTGACACTCAATTCCTTCCAGGGGTGGTAATCGGACGTGCCTCAATTGCTTGTTAAGACAAAGTTCAAATTCTTTCTAACTGAAACCAGGAGTGTGGTGTTAAAAAATCTTTCCAGGGCTGCAGTTGAAATTGATCCTGCGTTTTGGAATTATTTTTTGACTGGTATAGGATCACTCCAGTGTTTTTTGTACTTGTTTGTTAAAAGATCTTGGCAAGGCATAGGCCTTGTCGGGGTGTTTTTGGTAACGACTGTGGCCTAGCTCATCTCATTGGGCTAGGCCTGGCCTTAGTGTGCCCTATACCCTAACCCTGGGGTATAGGTTATATTTACTTCCCTACATCCAATCATGAGTAAAGGAGTAACTTCTAAAAGTACTAAGAGGTTACGGGTTGATGATTCTAAGACCCTTGAGTCGGCTCGCAGTGATGACTTGATGGATTTGAGTACGGTCATTAAGCAAACTGACCATGCTCTCACTTCTTTTTGCAAGAAAAGTTCCAATGAAGTTGCTCAAAGATTAGATACTCAGGAACCATCTCGTCTTACTCAACCCTTGAATTGTCCTACATCTGCTAGACCTGCTGCCAATAGTCCTGAACCTAATTTTCCTATTGAGCATGTGTCTTATATTTTTTTGAATAGCAAAGATTTGTCAGTTCCCTTAACCAAACTTAGTCCTTTTGGTGTTAAGAAGTCTATAGAGCTTATTTGCGTGGACCAGTGAAATCTGTTGCCTATTGTAGGTCTGGCTCATTACTCGTGAATACCATCAACGCAAGACAGTCTCAGGCACTCTTGGATACTAAATCAATTATAAATGGTCTTTATGAAGTTGAGGCTAAGATTGCTTATAATATGAATAAAATTCAGGGTATTATTTTTGCCCCAGAACTCCTTCATTTATCAACTGAGGAAATTTTGACTGAATTAAAGTCTTCTACCAATTCTGTTGGTCTTACTATTCTGTGGATATTTAGCGTATGATGTCAAGCGATATTATCCTAATCCTTTACTTTGTTTTAAGTGTTGGAGGTATGGACATGGGACAAGAACCTGCACAAATAGTAACAGATGTCTTAAATGTGGACAAGATCATGATAAAGAGACCTGTGTATTACCTGATAAAGATGTTTCTTGTATTAATTGTAAAGCTTCTCATTTTGTTAATTCTCGACAGTGTCCCATTGGATCAGAGAGAGTGAGATTATTCATATCAAATTTGATGATAATTTGTCTTTTCCTGAAGCTAGACGTAAGTACTTTTCTCATTTATCTCCTCAGATCTCCTCTGCATCTTATGCTCAAGTGGTCCCAGAATTTGTCTAAATCTCTTACATATGTGTCAGTTGGAGACTCAGTGTGAATTACATACAGCCAGTAATGCTTCTTCCAGGCTACAACAAGTATACTCCTTCTAACACTACTATTTCTCCTATAAAGAGTTTACTCAGCTCATCCAATGACATCCCAAACTTTTCTATTTGGGATATAATTAATGAATATAAGAAACTTTCCGAATTGAATCTTCAACCTAAGGCAATTGTTACCAAATTGGCCCTCATGCTTGGGAAACAAGGAATACCAAAGAGTCACATAGATAGTAGAATGGTTTTAGGATTCTCTTTGGAGATTAATTTCTTTTTACCACTTTTATTCATCATGTCTGTTAAGTTATGTCAGTGGAATTTGAGGGGCTTTCATAAAAGATATCCATTCCTTCAGACCTTGATAAGTGATCATAAACCTACTATCCTTGCTTTGCAAGAAACTTATCTTTGTCAGGAGCTACTATTGGATTGAAGGGATATACTTGTGTTCGTAAAGATAGGACTAGGCAGGGTGGTGGTGTCCTTCTAGGGATACACAATTCCATCCCTTTTTCTCCTGTTGCAATTTGTTCAGATTTTGAAATTGTGGCAGCCAGAATTCACCTTAGGTCAGTGTCTTTTACTGTCTGTTCCATTTATCTACCTCCACATCTGACTCTTACAAGAAAGGAATTTGAGTGTGTCCTCTTGAAGTGCCACAACCAGTCCTACTAATGGGAGATTTCAATAGCCATCATGTCTCCTGGGGTTCACATAATAGTTGTATTAAGGGTAACTTACTGGCAGAATTGTTTACTGATCTAGATTTATTTGTTTTGAACTCTCCAGTCCCAACTTATTGTGCTGAATTTAGGGGACACTTTTCAAGCATTGACTTAACAGTTGCCTCTTCTGGTTTATTTCAGCAACTATCTTGGACTGTGTTACCAGACTTATATGACAGTGATCATTTCCCTATTATTCTTGACACTTTTGAGGAGTTGTTGGTTTTTAAGAGGCCAAAATGGAAGATAGGTAGTTCTTTATTAACCTTTGAAGCCAATCTCTCTCTTCCTCCAGTTGATTTTTGTAGAAGTGCTGATGAAAATTGTTGTAATATAACAAACTCACTCATTGCTTGTGCATCTAAATATATTCCCCGCTCTTCGTCAACAGTGAACTTTAAATATAGTAAATACTGGTGGAATGATACCTGTGCTGAAGCTCTTAGAGTTAAAAAGAGAGCATTTAGGCTTTTTGTTAGTAATCCCATACAAGAAACATTGGTCATCTATCAAAAAGCAAAAGCATTGGCTCGTAGGGTTGTTAGACTATCTAAGAGGAACTCAAGGAGAGATTTTGTACAGTCTATATCGTCACATTCCACAGTGAGTGAGGTTTGGAATAAAATACAGCGTTTTAGTGCCAATAGGGGATCTAGGGGTTCTTTGGTTTTAAAGTCTGAAGGTGTTTTATATGCTGATCCAGTTGACACTGCCCAGATTTTAGGCAGCAGTTTTGCAAACACCAGTAGCCTCTCCTTTTATATTGAACCTTTTGTTATCATATGGTGGAATCTGAGTTTGTCCCTATTCATTTTGAACCAAGTGATACTACTTACAACTCCCCATTTACCATATATGAACTGGAAAGAATTCTTAAGGATACTAAACTAACAGCTCCTGGTAGAGATAATATTGTATATCCTTTTCTATCTAATATGACCCCACAAAATAAAGAAATTTTACTAAGGTTTTATAATTTTTTATGGTTACGAGATGTCTTCCCAGATTGCTGGAGAGAGAGTATTTTAATCCCTCTGTATAAGCCAGGTAGACCTTCTACTGACCCTACATCTTTTAGGCCTATAGCATTAACAAGTTGTCTGTGTAAAGTTATGGAGAAAATGGTATCATTTAGACTTATGAAATTTTTAGAAAAGAATGTTTTGTCTCAGTTTCAGAGTGGGTTCAGGCATAGATTTTCAACAATAGATAGCCTTGTTCGGTTAGAAAATGATATAAGGGAGTCTTTTTTGAGAAATGAATATGTCTTGACTGTGTTCCTTGATATTGAAAAGCTTATGATACTGTCTGGCATCATGGTTTACTTCAAAACTGTATAAATCTGGGTTAAAAGGCCATCTTCCAAGATTTATCCAAAATTTTATTTCTAACCGCCGTATTAGAGTTTTAGTTGGAAATCACATTTCCAATAGCTTTAATGTTGAAATTGGCCTCCCACAGGGAAGTATCCTAAGTCCAACACTATTTTCCTTGATGATTAATGATTTATTTGAAGGAATCAATGACAGTGTCAGGTATTCCATGTATGCTGATGACTGTGCCTTGTGGGTGGTTGGGGATGATTTGAATTTTCTGACATATGTGATGCAAGGTGTCCTTAATCATATTAGTGAATGGTCAGAGGAATGGGGCTTAAAATTTTCATCTTCCAAATCAAATGTATGATTTTCTCAAAAAGACCATGGAGGAATGATGATTTAACATTATATTATCAGGAAATCCAGTTCAGTATGTTTCAAGTTATAGATATCTGGGAATAGTTTTGGATCAGGGTTTGACTTGGTCTAAGCATATTCAATACCTGGAGGAAGCTTGTGTGAAAGCTATTTCTATATTAAAATTTTTTTCTAATTCAGTTTGGGGTTTAAGTAGATCAACTTTGTTGATGTTATATAAGTCCTTGGTACGTAGTAAATTAGACTATGGTGTTTTTTGTACCATACCTGTTCTAAAACAAATTTACTGAAGCTAGATAGGATGCAGTATAAATGTATTAGACTGGCTTTGGGAGCTCTCAAATGTACAAGAGTTGATTATTTAGAAGCTGAAGCAAACATTATGCCCTTGCATTATAGAAGAAAACTGTTAGGTGCTAGGTATGCTACTAAAATGTTAAGGTTTGATTCACACCCAACTAAAACTTGTATTAATAGATTTTATAATTTTCAATTTTATAGACTACGTCCATACCCAATACCTTTTAGTGGCTGGATCAAGGATTTTATTCACCAAGTGGGTTTAACTTTTGATTTGATAGCATCTCAGCAAGTTCCTATTTCATTTATCACCCTGTAACAGTGAATTTTGACTTTTCTATTCATACCACTAACAACAAATTGGCTTTTGCAATTGTGCTCCAAAGAAGTTTTCTGGAGAGGGTAGAAACTTACAAAGAAAGAGGATACTTACCTGTATATACTGATGGATCTAAATCAGAAAGTGGCACTGGATGTGCATTTCTTTGGGATGGGGTGATTAAGGGTTTTTTGCCTTCCAGAGCACTGTTCTATATTTACTGCAGAATTGTATGCTATACTACAGGCTTTAATATATATTTGTCACAACTCAGACCTTACTAATTTGTTGTTTGTTCTGACTCCCTTTCTTCCCTGAAAGCTATACAGTCCTCTTCTGGGCATCATATAGTCATTCAGATTATTGAATTACTCAATCAGTATAATCTTGATGTTATCTTTTTATGGACTCCTGGTCATGTTGGTATCCGGGGGAATGATACTGTTGATGAAGCAGCACGTATGGCTTGTAGTCTTGATGAAGTCCAGACCATCCCTTACTCTGTTGGTGAATTTATGAAGCCCATTTCACATTTCATTCTCTCTGAGTGGCAACAGGAATGGTCCCGATGCAATGGACTCCTTCCTCAGATGGAACCTGTCCTTTGGAAAAGGATGTCAGAAAAGAATCGCAGGAGTGATGTCATATTGACCAGGCTTAGGTTGAATTGCTCTAAGCTGTCCCATGGACATTTTTTTGATGCAACTTTATTTAAAAGGTGTGGTACTTGTAATGTTCAACTCACCCCAGAACATGCGGTCATTCATTGCCCTACTTATAATCTTCTTAGAACTGATTTGATTAACTATTGTAATGGCAAAGGAATTTGTTTTTCTTATGAAAGTGTTTTGGGGAATGAATTTCCATCATCCTTACTTTTGACCTTCTTAAAGAAAGCCAATTTATCTAACCTGATCTAGGTGTTTATCTTTGATAGTCTTTTTGTAGTAGCTATAGTATTACTCTTTTACTAACAGGTTCCTTTTTCTTTTCCATCCTGTGTGTTGTAGAGTGGAACCCTACAACTGAAGTGGTAGAGGTCTTTTTTCATATTCTTTTTAGTCTTGGTGCCATAATCCAGCAGGGTTGCAGCACCTTAAACAGAAATAAAAATATAAAAAAAAATTCCTTCCAGCTTCTGGAAAGTCTAGACGACAAAAGTTATACTCCTCTTTTGGCGCGCTCTGATGCCCCTTGATGCTGGCAAAAAGAGTTTGAGTCGCCATCTTAGTTTGTTCCAAGTTCTCATACGAGTAATACATATCGGTTTGACTCCGTAATTTTAGCTGGTTATTATCTCAATTAACTTCGTTTTATAGATTTAACATCATTCACTAATGATTCTAATAAGTCAAATTCTTTTAAGGTCTAGAATTCCTTTTAAGCTCTTTATTCTCAGTCAGTGGAACTTTTATCATATCTCTCGCTGATTAACTTGTACTCGTATATAGGAGAACCATCCAGGGGTAGCTATTTTAGATTGACTTGGAATTTCATTAACGTTCGTCAAGTTGAACCTTCGACAGGTTGACTGGGGTTATCAGCTTGAAACGAGTTAATTGCGATTCACGAGCTTAATCTGACTAGCGGTATATATTGTGGAACGACCAATTGCATAACGTCGCAACCTAAATCAATACTTTATAGTTAGGCTTGTAAAGACTAACTTATTTATCAATCTAAATAAAACAAATTTAAATGTATCCAACTTCAGTCTAAATTAAACAAATTTAAATCTATCCAACTTCAGTCTAAATTAAACAAAGTTAAATCTATCACATAAAACGTTTAAGCTTCCCTTAAGAATTATTTCCTTTAAGTGAATATGCTTAAACAATTAACAGTCTCCAAGTTTGTGAGCCCTAAGTTTTAATTTAAACAATACCTTTTCGAACCTGAATTAGGGGTGGACGCGGGTAGCCATAAGGATAACCCCTTTTAGGCTGCATTTATTTTCCACAACCTTACCATGTTAATTTTCAATATCTTCTGATTTTACTTAAAGCAATTGGCATCAATGTAGTCTTTAAGTATAATAATACTGTTAAATCACACCTAATAAAGAATAGCCCGGAAAATGTTGTTGGTTGTGTGTACTCGATTGGATGTACATAATGTAGCTCAGTATATATAGGCCAAATGGGTAAAACGTTAGATATTAGGGTAAAACAGCATAAATATGCATGTAGAACAGCTAATAATTCCAATGCTTTGTTTAACCATATGTATAGATGTAATCATAGCATCAAGTGGGATAGTTCTAAAGCGCTTGTTGAAAACAGATACAGTATATAATAGAAAGAAATATTCTAGAATGTGCATTTATTCATTTTAAAAACAATTTCAATAACAGTGCGGGAATGTATAAAATTGACAATAGCTTGTTAAAATTCCTTTTGCCTCTCATTAACTCTTGTTAAGTATGTGCTAATTACTTTGGTTTCTGCTACGTTGTATATATTTATGGGCATCTTACCTTCTCTTTCATTCCGTGATGAGGTGTAGCTCTGAATACACAAAAGGCCTTGGAATCATTTTCCTTTTTCCTTGTGGGTTTGCAGCATATATATACATATATATACAGTAAATACTCGATAAGTCAGACTATATAGGGCTCTAGCCAGTCTGACTCATCGCGAATTACCTTAATTACCCCTCCTATTTACCCCTAAAGAGGCATAAATACTCTAACCTTTTAAGTTTGATTAGCGAGAGTCTAATACAATGTTCAAAATAAACATTAAAAAACAATAAAACTTTGTTTCACTTACCGTTGATGGAATTATTTTGAGTGTGAAAAACACAAAATTTTATTGTTTACCTTTTCGTACAATACAGTATTAAAAAAACACTTTACTTAGTAAAAGAAACAAAATAATAATGGCACTTGACAGAGGAAATAAAGCACTTCTCTCAGTAAAAAAACAAAAGAATAATAACACTTGACAGGATGAGTTCAACTCATCCCAAATTCTGACTCATCGAAGTCCAACTCATCGAGTATTTACTGTGTATATATATATATATATATTTTAGGCCGTGTCAAAATTTTTTATTTCTTATGTACATAGTGTGAGGTGGTTCAATCAATCATAGTAACACCCCCCCACCCCTACTGGTTTCAGTTTTTTCAGAAAATTTGTAAAATTTGATAATGTGTGATTTATTTAAAAAAAAATTTATTATAACAAAACTTCGCTTATAAAACAGTTATATTAATTTTTTAATGAAAAATTTTTTTTAAAAATACAAAAATGCATGAAAAATCAAGCATATTTTCTAAACTTAAAATCTTCATATCTTTTAAGGCAGCGTTTATAAGGGCTGCGGTGGCACTATTGCTTACCGTACCCTATATCTCCCTGAAGTTTTGGCTAAATTTTCATAGATATATCTATTTTGCAAATTTTCTATTAATTCTAAGTCTTCTTCATAATCTAAGTCTTCTCTGTCTTGAAAATCAACATCTTCATTTTCATCATCTTCTATCACTTCTGATGATACAAATTCCCTTGCTTCTCTTAATTTTTCTTTTGATTTCTTTTCCCTTTCCTCTGCTTTTTCGATTTTGCCCAACTTTCTCAAATTACTTGAAGTAGTTTTTTTATCAATTTTTCCTAACTGGTTTTTTCTTTCTGTTTGACTAATAAAAGCTTCCCATTCTATAATAGGTATTTTATGTTCACACCTTCAAAGTTTTCTATCCCTTATGCCTTTATCATAACAGTGGCATGGAGATATGTCAAACATCTCGTCATATTTCTTTAATTTTTCATATTTTTCATATTTTTCATCATAGGGCATTTAGTTAACTTATCAGCATCTTCTATAAGTCTAGTAACTCTAGCATAAATTCCCTTTGTATCAATTGTTGGGAAAGAAAATTTTTGCCAAATTTCTTTTATATCTTGAACAACTATGTTATAGCAATCATTTTTACTTATTTTAACCTGTGCTTTAGATTCTTCCTCTCTAACAATAAAATAGAAGTGCCTTACAACATCAGCTTTTGATGGCGTCATGGCAGATGAAAATTTTGCTGGATATCCGAAGGCTGCATTGTGGCTTCTTTTTCTAGTAGCCATAATTTAATTTAATAAGATTTTAACTATATTTTATTTATTACTGATATTTTAAAATTAAATAACATATTTTAATACAAACTTTTAACATTCTAGGTACCTAAATAGGAAATGGAGAAAAAAAAACAAAAATAATGTAATATTAGGTCTTATATCCGGTGCTATGAGTCGGCACCGGATTTAAGACCCTACCCCCTACCCCCCGACCGCAAAAAAAGTTGGTGAATGGTCTATTCTGATGTAATTCGTGCCGGGGAACCCGATTTTGGCCATCCGAAAGCAAAAAAAATAATATTTAGGGTCGATTTTTAAGATTTTCGATTTTTGGCCTATTTCCCATACAAATTCATATGGAAAAAAGTGAGTATCGGTAGGAGGGGGTAGCGAAGGTCCCACAGCCTTGATATTTGGTGTGGATACTACTATTACAAAATGATCAACCTCACAATATGTACCTAAGCAAAATCTTGACCTTGACCCCTTTTCGACCCGGCCTAGTATATATATATATATATATATATATATATATATATATAATATTTAGGAGAAATCCAATGACAAGGAGAAATGTAAATGCCATGAAAAGGCTTCTTTAATGCGCAACGTTTCGAGCAATACGCTCATCTTCAGGCTGTACAATAACAATGTGAAATTAAAATCAATAATTGAATGAAAAACAAGACAAAGAAAATTTCTATAACCTATTCATAAAGGCAAATTTTAAAAGACTGAGAAAAGAGGGTTAAATTCTAAGTTATACAGATTTACATATAAAATTAAGAAGCTATTTTTAAATACATATAGTAAATGTGAAATTAATACACTGGACTGGAAAAATTAACAATAGTACACTGGAATAATGAATTGTTAATTTTTCCAGTGTATTAATTTCACATTTACTATATGTATTTAAAAATAGCTTCTTAATTTTATATGTAAATCTGTATAACTTAGAATTTAACCCTCTTTTCTCAGTCTTTTAAAATTTGCCTTTATGAATAGGTTATAGAAATTTTCTTTGTCTTGTTTTTCATTCAATTATTGATTTTAATTTCACATTGTTATTGTACAGCCTGAAGATGAGCGTATTGTTCGAAACGTTGCGCATTAAAGAAGACTTTTCATGGCATTTACATTTCTCCTTGTCATTGGATTTCTCCTAAATATTAAATTGAAGCTCTGTAGAAGCAACCCGCATGATTATTTATATATATATATATATATATATATATATATATATATATATATATATAAAGGGTGTTTCAAAAGTCTTTACCCTTTTTTTCCCCAAGGACCCTAAGGTGACCATACATTCAACACAAACCTTTATAAAATGTTTATTGATTTTCCGCTAACTTGGTGCATCTTATCCAAACGCGTTAGGAAAGATTTGAGCAGATTGCGGAACAATTGCGTGTCATTTTGCATCGATTCAAGGACCGCTGACAATACTCGAACAAGTGTCTCACGAGAATTTCGATCTTCGACATCCGGGATCGTATCCAACTGCTCCTCTGCGCGAGCTTTGACAATTGCGCTCAGGTCCGCTTGCCACCACTCTCTGACAGTTTTTTCACAGATATTCAAGCGTTGTGCCACCCACGCCACAGATACAGGGTTTTTCAAACCTGGAACTTTGAGCTTGTGATCAGCGTGACGAATTCTCCGAATCATGTCTGCACAAGCTCGATGTGCCACCCCAAACGCAGCGCAAGCAACCCGAGTTTTCAATTGCTCCATCGAACCTGACATATTGACTTGCGTGGCCTCTGATTGTGTTCACGAAGTGTGTGCACACACTGCACGCTCTGACAGTTATGTTCACTCGGGTGTTCAACGTATAGTCACCTTAGTTAGGGTCCTTAGGGAAAAAAAGGATAAAGACTTTTGAAACACCCTTTATATATAGTATATATATAGATATATATATATATATATATATAGTAAGGTTAGGTTAGGTCCCCCCCCTAAAACCCCCGATTCCCCATGGGTTCCCTTATAATTGTCGACACGAAAACATATTTTCCTGATGTATTTTTGTTTGTTTTCTTCAAATCTGACCTTCATTTTCTGGTAAAAATCGTTATTTTTAGAGGATATGTCAGATCGTCATTTCCTCAAAAATGGGGATTTTCCTGAGAAAATAAAGGTCAGATTTGGACAAAAAACACCAGAAAAATATGTTTTCGTGTCAAAAACGAGGGGCAATTAAAACGAATCTTTATCAAATCGAAAAATATTTATATTTTTATAAAAATATGTTGTTTATTGTGCTAATGTATTTTTGTGTTTCCTGGATGCCTCTAAAGCATTTGATCGTGTTAATCATGACAAATTATAATTATTCATGAAACTTGTAAATCGTAATGTATCTGGTTACTTGGTCTGTATATTAATATTCTGTTATAATTATCAGACAATGATTGTAAGATGGGGTGGGGTTAATTCAGAGCCATTCTCTGTGACCAATGGTGTCAGCCAGGGAGGGATACTATCCCCCTACTTATTCACTGTTTATATGGATAATCTATGTTGTGCTGAACACCTGTAAAATAGGCTGCTATATTGGTACAATGATTGTTAATCATCTGATGTATGCAGATGATCTAGTTCTTATTTCTCCATCTGTAAAAAGGCTCAGCACACTTTTGAAGGTGTGTGAAAGGTATGGGAAGGATAACGACATAAAATATAATCCTAATAAAAGTCATGTTATAATTATGAGGACCAAGGCCTACAAGTATATACAATTTCCTGAATTTCAATTGAATGGTAGGGTGCTGTCAGAAGTAACCCAGACTAAGTATCTTGGCCACATACTAACTGAGTCTTTCAGATGACTGTGGTATTCTAAGGCAATGTAGACAATTATATGCTCAGGGAAATACTTTGGTTAGAAAATTTCATATGTGTACATTAGATGTTAAGATGATTTTGTTCAAAACTTTTTGTACTCCAATGTATACAGCTCATTTGTGGTGGAACGACAGGATGTATAATTTGAGGAAATTATATGTTGCATATAATATGATAATATTTTTAGGAGTTTATTAAGGACTGCAAGATTTGTAAATGGTGCTCCTTCTAGTGTGAGTATGCCGTTTTAGTCAATAAGATGCCCAACTGTACCAGTGTCATTCGCAATTTTGTATTTAGATTTATCACTAGGCTTGGTGAGTCAGTCAATAAGATAATAGAAGCCATGGTTAGTGGACTGGTTTCCTATATACTTTATAAATCTGAAATCTGGAAGCATTGGCGTAGGCAATTGTATGTTCATTATACACAGTGATTCACTGGTCTACTTAGTCAGTGCTCCAGACAACTATCTCTTAATCTTCTATGGATTTCTTGTATAATGTTTGTACCTGTTGAGTCTGAAATAAAGTGTTTTTTGTTTGTGCAAATGAGTATTAACAGAGTTACAGGCATTATGAAACGACAAGTCAGTTAATTTTCGACATTTGGCTGCATCAGCTTCAAGAGATTTTGCTTTCTTGTCTCTTAATTTTTCGGCACCACTTTTGCGTTTTTGACTGGGTTGACTTGGCATTTTGAAACTGCCCCTATTCATTGCGATATTTCAGTTGTTTATTTCATCGAAAAATGCAACACTATTTGGACACTTTTAAGTTTTATGTCAGTGATTAGCTAAACAATATATTGAAGTAAAACTGTAAAAGATACATTAGTTGACAAACATAGCTTGTCAACAGCAATATCTGAAATACCATCTTGGCATAATGGACCGAGCAACCCCACCAGTCCACTGTCCATAGGGTTGTCAGGTCTAGAAAAAAAATTACTCTAGTATTACGTAGGAATTTAGCACGTATAAATACCATTCGGATCATTCTTTTTGCCAATTTAACTTATTATTTGTTTACAGCAATGGAGGGAATGGGCTGCTGCGGCTGCGCAGACGGAAGAATGGGGAGATGGGAGATCATTTACTTTTCTTTTTTTGTCTATACTTTTTGTGTTACCCTCACCGGCTTACAGATCGACCGGCCCACCGGGAATCCTCCCGGTGCTCCAAATGGCCAGTCCGCTATTGGTGGTAGTAAATAGTTGTACAGTATATTAATTGGCTGACTTGAGTTTGACATCTTGCAGGATTTTGTTCTTATTAAAAAATGTAACTCATGACTTGGATTACCTCGATAGGCCCGAGTGGCTTCATGTTCTCCAAATTAAATTTAATGTAATGTAAGTATTTATTCTATTATAAATGACAAAAATTGTTGAAGGATTTATTAATTGTGTCGATTTCCGTTAATTGGGATTATTATAGTATAAATAGCTCTATTCCTAAGCGTTAAGCTTAATTTAACTGGGTATTTGAAGAGATTGGGGGTTCATTCAGTACAAGCCCAACATTTTGGTTGATTAGCCTAGCCCTCATTAGCCATTCCATCCAGGGAATAGCCTAACTTAGACCTTAAAGCTTTAAACCGAGTTAGAGAATAGGATTTAAGATGACTTTAGACTGTGACTGTAAGGTTTGTAAGAAGGAAGTTAGGGAAGGGATTAAGGCCGTAGCATGTGAGAGTTGATTGGTATCACTCAGCCTGTATCAAAATTACAGAACAAATGTACAGGGGTATGAAGTCACCATATATTTTGTGGTTTCGCAATAAGTGCTGAGCTGAGGTTAGGGAGATGCTCAAGGCAAGGTTTAAGAAAGCTGCTAGATCAGAGTCCAGTGGGCCTAAGTTAGTTGGTCCTATGATTGATAGTGTAGCTAGTGAGAGTAACTTAACAGCTAGGCCAGAAACTGAGTCTAATGCACGAAAGGTAATTATTAAATGTTTCACCAACACTGAAATTAATATCCAATATACATTTTTTTAATGTATTTTGGTGTGTTCTGTTCAAATATGACCTTCATATCTTATGCAAATGAACCGAAACAAAGCTATGAAACACTAAAGTTTTCCTATGTTTTGGTTCATTTTCGCTAGCAAAGAAGGTCATATATGAACCAAACACACCAAAATACATTAGAAGAATATATTTTGGATATTAACAAAAACCAAACGGGCTAGGAATATATATATATATATATATATATATACATATAACCTAACCTAAATCCGTGGGTTCTCTGATTGCGTGTGTTAACTGGGGGGCTTCGCCCCCCGGGACCCCCCCCATGATATACATTTATTAAACTTACCTTTTGTGGAGGTGGATATAGTTCCGCGATGGTTTTGAGGAAGTAATGTAGGCGGTCAGTTCGTGAATGCTCATTTATGAAGAGGTAGCGGGCGAAGTAATAATGATAATTTTTGTTCCTCGCACGAAGCATCCAGCTCTTAACATCCTTCCAGAGCCTCTCTATATTTTGCATGTGGGCCCCAGAGTCCGGATCAACAAAATGTTCAGAGTGGTTCACTGTATAATGTTCGTAACCAAGTGTTGTTAGGCCAGCATAGGCTGCCCACTTGTCACGATGAATCACAGACCCCGGCCTAATATATCGCTGTATCAAAGGAATCGGTGTATGCGTGGATCGATCCTTTACGGGTATTAAAAATTTACGTTTTGAGACTTTCTTTATCCTATCAAACACCCACACTCCCTGCACTAGACGTTCGCGGTTGTATTTGGTTTTGCTGAATTTGCTTTCGTCAATTTCAACAATAATTCCTGGCCCACCTATCGGCGATTGTTTTTCAAGCCAGGAATTAGCCACTTCACCACAAAACACTTCCAATCGACCACTTACGCGAGTTTAAACCTATTTCTTCCTCGGGAAGTTGTTGCGAAAAGTACTTCGTTAAGTAGCACTGAATAAAAATTAAATTTTGCCAAGGCTGAATTTGTGCCTTGGAGAACTACATGTTTTCGAAAACACTCGCCCTAAAGTCACAGCGCCTAACCCGCTTGCTTTTTTTCTGTTTAATTCGTCGCGTACAATAGAAAATGTTTTGATCCGCGCGAAAATAACAATCTAAGTTGCACTGCGGGCATTTTCTAGTTTTTGGCAAAATTCCATGCTTTTGGAAAAAATCAATAGCCACTTTACTATTATACCAAATTTTTTTATGCACTTAAAGAAAGTCAGACTGCACTTGTCACAATCCGCCATAACTATGAACTGTGGCTGAGAATGAAAATGACGTAGGCATGACGTTTATGCATGCCGTGCTCTGATTGGCCAATGTAGGACTGTAGGTATATCGTCTTACGGAACCTGTAATTTTTCTATTTATAACTTTCTTAATAAGCGTTTGCGGAAGATACGGATTGCAGATTCAAACAAAACAGTAAAATACCCTAAGAAATTATGGTTACGCCTTCAAGGTTACTGTTCGTGAAACATTCAATAATAACCTACACGAAATACTAATGTAAGATGTAGTGAGGTTGAACTTAAGGCTAGCCCTAGTGTTGGAGACAGTGATGCAGGCCCAAGTAAGAATAGGCCTGATGAATGGCACAAAGTCATAGGCAGAGGCGGATTAAGACATCTCGGGGACCCCATCAGTGAAGAATATGAAGCCCTTTTGTATAGCTTTTTATTAACAATAAATGTACAGTTATATATGTACGGTGCTCAGGCTAATTGAGAAACAAACTTGAAAGAACCTTAGCGCAGTGTATTTGGATAATATGAGTTTCATCGCACTTAGAATATCAAAAGAAAATATAATTATAAAATATTAAAGCATAATTTTCTCATCATTTTGATATAAGTCACTATGTTCGCAGATGCGTCCTTACCAAATTATGTAGATTTGAATATTATGACATTTTTGCGGCATTTTTTTCCCACCCTCCCAATATTTGTCTGGTGACGTCATGAAAATATGATATATGAGCTAGGCTTGGGCTATTTTTTCGCTACTCTGCGACTTAATTAGTTGGATGTTTTCTGTTTTGGCTATTTTTGTTTTTGTCATTGAATTCAGTTTGGTCGTGTTTGTGACAGAATTATGTGTGTTGTTCGTGTGGTTTCTGACTTTGAGAACTTGATTCGTCATGTGCCCTAGATGAAGAGAAAGCATTGGATGTTTTTATCAATTACGGCTTTATTTTCTCATCCTTAACTTGCCCGAAATGTGACAGTGAGTGCCTAATACGAAAAGATCAGAAGATATTTAGGTGAAATAACCAATATTAACCTGTTAGGCCGACTGAATGCCCTTGATGATTGGTTAGGTTAAGTAATGATATTTTCGTTAGTTTTAGGCGTTTTAGGTTACTATTTCCACTTATGTTAGGGTTAGGTTAGGTTAATTAATACCAAAATACATCTTTCTAGTAATATTTGATGTGTTTTGCTTAGATTTTGACCTCCATTTCCCTTGAAAATGAGCCAAACTTCAAAGTACTATAACTTTGTTGGATCTCATTTCCGAGGGAAATGGAGGTCAGATTTGAACAAATCACATCAAATACTACTAGAAAAATGTATTTTGGTGTGTAAAATGACTGAGTGACTTTATACATAATTACCGTGTATTTTGCCATTTGCCAAAACCAAACAGTATTAAACAAACTTTACTTTAGGGCCTATAAAACATAAAATAAAACAGGGAATTTGTCAGTTTGTGTACTCTGTCATATTTAATCAAAGAAGTCTGCGAAATCTCGAATTATATCATCAAAACTCAGTTGAGTGGGGACTCTCAGGCATGGGAGCCTGAAGCTTCAGCCTCGATAGCCTCAGTGATTATTTTAAACTATTAAAGAGAACTTTATGTATTTTCATGCAATTCAAGTAAGATTAATTTCTAATTTACTTCAAATTTAACTTTGAATCATAAATTGACATTTTATACCGTGTATGCAAAAACTATACCCCCAAACCAAACACTTATAAGTTGAAAGTAATAAAAACTGAAAATCAGGTTAGGCTTGTGGTCTATTATTTAATGATTGATAGGGACCTTTTAATAAGGTTGACACAACTTTCTTAAACCTAACTTGACTATTTTTAGATAGTTTAAAGTTCTAGTAGCGAAGCTTACCGTAACACACATATATTACAACAAAGTTGGCTTTGATAGCCTATGGTACTGTGATTTTACTTTTTGCCTATATAAATCCTTAGGGCTGGCAATAGGCTAATCCTGGGTTAATATGCTTTAAATGACACGGGCTGGACCTGTAAATCAAAATAAATTTTTAGGAGGTACCTAGGTTTAGTCGCTGGTAATTATTCGTTTTTTGACCCAGTCTCTCTTTATAATGAGAGCAAACTTTTCTGG
Source organism: Bathynomus jamesi (assembly GCA_023014485.1). NCBI lineage: Eukaryota > Metazoa > Arthropoda > Malacostraca > Isopoda > Cirolanidae > Bathynomus > Bathynomus jamesi. Next base: position 5,199 of record JAJOZX010003443.1, on the reverse strand, counting down.
TCAATTTTGAGGTGTTCTGCACGAATCCGCCATCCGTTTCCTGTGCAAATGCGTAGTTTTTGAGATATTGTCATCTTGAAAACTAAGCATTTGCACAGGAAATGGATGGCAGTTTCGTACAAAACACCTCAAAATTAACCAGGAAAGTTTGCACTCGTCATTTTTGTTTAAACTAACAAATTTAAACAAAAATATCATGACTTAACCTAACCAATCATCAAGGGTAGGGTGTGACAGTTGCCCCAACTTTGTCCTACAATGCTGTTCAAAATTTTGGTGTTGCATATTGACATAAAAAATACCCACGTGCAATTTTTTGAAGATTCATGCATATTCGAGTGAGCACCAGCAATTTGAAAAATAGCGATTTTGCTTATACGGCATACGCGCCTATATATGAGATTACACAACCATCATAAGTAGGCTGACCATATTTCCTTGAGACAAAAAAGGGACGGGGTTATGTAATATTCTGTATTCATGAAAAAGTAAGTACATAAACATATTGAGCTTACAATTATTCTTCAGTGACAGAACCCATACAAAAATTTAGGTAGACGTAGTACTGTCCCGTTCAAAACGGTACGTATGGTCAGCCTTGTAGTGCCTTGCACCACAAGAGTATTCTTTATTAGTGAAAACTGCCACAAATTGGCATGAGTGAAATATTTAAATATAAATAAATAAATAAATAAATACAAGTTAAATATGTCCAGTGATCAAATTTAATTCTTAAGAATTCAGTGTGGTGTGACTAGACATGAATGGGCTTTTAAGGATTATTTGGCTGGTTGGTAAAATTATTAAGTAAAAACAAACTTGTGTGCAACGACAACACAAAGGACGCCAAAAAAAACATTATTCGAAATCACCCCGCCAGCAAGCAAAGTTCCTTTGTGGTATGTTTTGTATTTATATATTATTCTTTACTATTTCATATCTGTATGCAATACCGCATACTGCAGATACTAACGCCTTATACCGTTTGCAATTAGTACTAAGATTCATACTACAAATAGTAATGTAAGATTCATATAATAAATTACTTAGGCTAAGTTAGGTCTAGGCTAAAGCCAAATTGTAACTAGCCTAACTGAGGCCTACCATAGTCTTTGTTTTAGATTAACCTCAGCTCAATATGTTGAAGAGGCAAAGGCCTGCCTATTAAATTTCTTAGTATATTTTACTTTATAAGCCTATTATGTTTCACGTTATTTTCTTAGCAGATGGCCTACTAATCATTTGTAGCCTACATATTTCCTTAGTCTTCCCATTCAACTTAACACAATCCCATAACCAGAATTAACTGTAATTTATCATCCACAGGTTACTGGGCCTATATAACCATATGTATTTTAATTATTAATTATTGCCATTTTTATTATTCTTTTTCTCCGAAATATTACTTACAGTATTCTTGTCTGTCTCTTTGCAGACAAGGTTGTCATTGTGGCTATTATCTTATTATTATATTATATTTTAGTTATTATTATATTATTGTTACTATTATTTTATTATTATTTTGTTATTATTATTATTATTATATACTATTATTATTACTGTATTATTATTCATTATTATAATCAGTAATTTGCAGACTGTTATATATTAGCCAAACGGGCCATTATTTAATCTCACCATTATAAGTCCATCAAAGTTGTTACGGGTAAAAATCCCCTTTGCATTTATACATTAATTGTTGTCAATAAAATATAAAAATTCATATTGATTTAATAATCAGTCCTTCCCTTCTTTTATTAAAATTAACTTTGCGCCGCAGTGCCGGATGCCAATCTAGTACTTGGGCGCTGGTGACCCTGGCATATAGTTAATTATCTACGTAAACTTGTAAAGGTCTAAATAAATAAAAGGACTCTTACAATTGGTAACCTCCTGGAGTGACCAAACACCGTAATTTATGCAAAAAAAAATTTCTAAAAGTTTTTTCTCAATTTTTGTCAATATATTCAGTCTGCATCTATAATTTTATTAAATTCACTAGTACAAAGCACTCACCTGTACTGGAAGTGTATTCTATTGCAAAATATATTCCTTTTATTTTGCCTTTTTATAAATTCAGCATTTTCTAAAGTTTTTTTATGCAAATTTACTTATATTTTGCAAACAGCCTATACGCAGACTATTTTTCTGCTAATATTGGGCTACATCATAAAAAAATTTTTTTACTTATATTTTGTAAACAGCCTATACGCAGACTATTTTTCTGCTAATATTGGGCTACATCATAAAAATTTTTTACTTATATTTTGCAAAAAGCCTATACGCAGACTATTTTTCTGCTAATATTGGGCTACATCATAAAAAAAAAAAAAAAAAAAAAAAAAAATTTTACGTAACTTTTTGTTATTGGCATTCATAACTCAAATTGAGTCTCATACTCAACCAAGCTTACTTGAAGCCATTATTTACATTCAACAACATTTGTTGAAATCTTGTCAGTTTGTGACACATTTTAAATTTTTTTTAGTACCTTGTAACAAATAATAGCCACAATGACCAATAACAACCTAGGGTCATCCAATGGTGGTACTCCAAATTCACCACCTATAACGGACTTTCTCACAATGTATCAGCCTACCACTCCACAATTCACCGCTGAAGAGCCTGGAATCTTTGTGAGTCAACTGCGGGATTATTTGAGATAAAAGGAGTTACGGACCCACGAACCAAGTTCCTTGTCACAAAGAACCTCCTGCCTACACAAGTATACAAAGTAGTGCGGGATGTAACTCTATTGCCTCCGTCTGACCAAGCTTTTGAGAGCCTCCTCAGCGAGTTAGTCAGGAGACTCGGCCAATCAGAAGAAGAGCGACTCAATGCTCTACTCAAGGACCAAGTTCTTGGGGATCAAACGCCAACAGCCTTCCTGAGACATCTGCAAGACCTGGCTGGACAGACCAATGAAGACGATAAAAACTCACCCTTAATGCGACGCCGCTTCCTCAATGGTCTCCCTACTGCCCTACGGCCAATGCTCCGTTGTATGCCAGATGATACAGACCTCCTCACAATGGCCAAAACAGCTGATAAGATGATGATTGAAATCCACCTTGGCCAAGTAGATAACCACACCCATCACCCCCAAATCTGTGCCACGCAGGACGACAATCTGAGTCCGGCTGCACAAGGTCTTAAAGTATCCAATGAAATTCTACGAACACTTAAAGAAGAATTTAAAGCTCTCCGAATAGAGCTAGCTAACAACAGGGAACGAGAGAGAAGTTCTTCAAGACAAGGACGACCCTCTGGTCCAATTAGAGCCTCCCAATATGAACCTGGACAACGCCTCGTTCTCCTACAACCACAGCCACCGCAAACAGGTCAGTTGGTTGCTCCTAATCCAAATCTATTAGCCTTACCTCATCCTCAATCCTCAATCCCCACTACTCAGCCCCATTCTCAACCTATTTCCTTACCACAGTCTACTGTTCATACCCCTCCTTGCTGGTATCATGAAAAGTTTAAAGATCGTGCAACGCGCTGTCTCACACCTTGCCCATGGACTCCTAACCCTCCTTTAAACTAACCAGGCTGGTGTCACAGGCGTCTGACGCTACAGCCTCTCAAGCCTCTCCTCCTATCCTTACTTCAACTAACCCTACCACTACCTCATTTAACACTGTCAAACCAACACCTACGTACGCAAGTAAAGTTAAAGAATCGCAACCTACTTATTCAACCACAGCTAATTTAATACCCCCAACTAATTCTCCAAATACAACACAAACTCCTTCCCACAGCAATACTAACCTTCTTCCACAAAAATTTAATGATTCACAAACTACTGCACCACCTGGTCCAACATTCACCTTGCATGATCCACTTTCAGGCTATGCATTCCTTATTGACACTGGAGCTCAATACAGTGTTATTCCTGCAACAGCCGCAGACCGTGCAAACGGACCTTCTCCTTTCATTTTACGTGCAGCTAATTCTTCATCTATTCACACTTATGGACATCGTTCTATTTCAGTTTCTCTTGGACTTAGACGTGTTTTCCGCTGGATATTTCTTGTCGCGGATGTATATACTCCAATGTTAGGCTCTGATTTTCTTTCTGCTAATGATTTATTAGTTGATGTTCGTAGAGCACAATTAATTGATAATGTCACATATCTTTCAGTAATTGGTTCTCCTACCGTGCACCCCTCTTCATTATTGGCAAGTTCTCTGCCACAGTGCTCACCTGCTATAGAGCAGCTCCTAAATGAATTTTCTTCCTTACTCAACCCTGTTCTAAGGATACCCCTATTAAACACACTGTTGTCCACCGTATTGATACGGTAGGCTCACCTGTTTTCACCCGCCCACGTCGCTTAGCTCCAGATCGTCTTGCAATTGTGAGACGAGAGTTTGAACACATGCTTGAACTCGGTATTATACGGCCTTCAAGTAGCCCGTATGCCTCTGCTTTACACATGGTCCCAAAACCTACACCTGGAGACTGGCGTCCATGTGGAGATTATCGTGCTTTGAATGACAACACGATTCCAGATCGCTATCCCCTTCCTCACTTACACGATTTTACTTCTGCTCTCCATGGCACCACAGTATTTTCACGCCTTGACTTGGTGCGAGCCTTTCATCAAATTCCTGTACACCCTGATGATGTACATAAAACTGCTATAACAACCCCTTTTGGGTTATTTGAAATGACAAAAATGCCATACGGACTGCGTAATGCGGCCCAAACTTTTCAACGCTTCATTGATGAAGTGTTGAGAGGTCTCTCCTTCACTTTCACATATGTCGATGACATTCTCATCGCAAGTTCTTCTCCCTCAGAACATATTCAACATTTACGCTTAGTTTTTTCTCGGTTGGCAGAATATGGTGTATTGCTAAACCCTGAAAAATGTGTCTTTGCTGTAGATGAACTCACCTTCTTAGGACACAAAGTTACTTCGAAGGGCATTTCTCCTCTCGAAAATAAAGTATCTGTCATAAGGTCTTTCCCACAACCGCAAACTCAAAAGCAACTTCGCCGCTTTTTAGGGATGGTAAACTTCTACCATCGCTTCATTCCTCAGTGTGCAAACATTCTTGCACCCATAACCTCTCTTCTTCGCCAATCAAAAAGGGGCAGATCCACTGCAGTTCTGTGGAACCCCGAAGCTACCAACGCTTTTTCACAAGCAAAAGAGGCTATAGCACGAGCTACATGCCTTGTTCACCCTC
>JAJOZX010003442.1:447500-508155 GCA_023014485.1 Bathynomus jamesi | reverse complement strand
TGGAACTGTTCAGAATGTCCACAAGAAGCGTTCCCGGACAGACCACGACATCGACAAGCCCACAAAGCAAGAAAGAGTACTGGAAACGTATCACCAAAGTCCAAGAAAATCTGTGCGGCAAGCGAGTCGTGAGGTAGGAATTTCAGAATCGTCTGTCCAACGCATTTTGAAGCGCTGTCAATGGAAAAGTTACATTCCAAGATTAGTCCATGCTATTAATGAAGATGATGATCCGGACCGAAGAGTGGAGTATTGCGAGTGGTACTTGGCACGATGTGGATGTGGATTGGACGAAGGGGTTTCGTAGAATACCCTCCGCGTTCACCAGACCTCACACCACTAGACTTTTTTTTATGGGATACTTAAAAGACAAAGTCTACGCTATAAAACCTGCAACAGTCGCTGAATTGAGAGCAGCCATTGAACGAGAATGCACACAAATACCAAACGAAATGTTTCGGTGATGTTTGCGATTCCATTGCTTCGCGTTATCAGCAGTGCCTGGACCAGAACGGACGTCAGTTTGAAAACAGGCGTTGACAAACAATTAAATAATGTCTGTAGATTCTATTACATTTTGAAAATGAAATGTATTTTAATAAACACTGCCTTTATAATTATTTAAAGTGTGTATACATTTTTTGGGGACACCCTGTATATATATATATATATATTATATATATATATATATATATATATATATATATATATATATATATATAAAGAAAAAACTATAGTGTTTGTTGTCATTTACCATTACTTATTCGGACTATAGTGGATTTAATTTTCCCAGAGTTCTTTGTTCTATGCACGATCTGTGTGTATTATATCTATATATATATATATATATATATATATATATATATATATATATAATATATATATATATATAAAGGCTGAACAATTTAACACCTTTTCATCATCGTTAAGCAAAACAACCGTTATTAAGAAAGAATACATTACATAAATCGTAAGATATACAAAATTAAACAATTGAAGTGAATATTACAGCCACAGAATGTTGGCATTTATGTTTGATTTTTGTATTTAGTGGCGAAGGCGCCTAAATCAAGCTATTTTTATTCGAATATTGTGGTGTCTCTGCCTTCGCGAAAAATGAGAATTTCTCAGACAAAATTATTGGAATTCAATTCAATTTTTACGATAGAAAATTAGAAAATAAATAGAAGTAATTGAAAATAAATAGAAATAATTGAAAATAAATAGAAATAATTGAAAATAAATAGAAAAAATTTAAATTAAATAGAAATAATTGAAAATAAATAGAAATAATTGAAAATAAATAGAAATAATTTAAAAAAAAAAAAATTGCATTCATTATATTTCCATTATTACAAATGAAATTTGAAATAATTTTAGAATTAATAGAAAGATAAAAAGTGGTAACCGCAAATGAGATTATAATCATTCATGATTTAATTTCTATTATTTGATACGAAAAGTGAGATTCTCTCTTAAAAATAATAAAAAATACAGATAGATGAGACACATTCTACATTTGGTGTAATATAATGGAACGTTTCAAAATAATAGAATTTATATAACCAATGATTTCACCCGATTTAATACTGAATTTTACATGTATTATAGACCTATGTAATATTTGAAAAAAGGTAACGATTTTTTGGTTTCGTAAAAATTACAACTGGTAGCATATATATATAAAGAGAGAGAGAGAGAGAGAGAATTGATAAAGTGTCGTATCCGTGAATTGCGAAATGAAATTAATGACAGTGCCTAGAGTGCCATATATACGTGTGTAAAATTGTAAAATTAAGTGAAAATTCCCAATAAAATGTTAAAATATTAACGAACGGGGCGTTGTTTCTGTTCTTTTTCTACGAATGCTTCGGGTCCGCACTCCAGAGTTCCTTGATATAGAGTTAGAACATGTTTGAAATACATTTATTAATCTTGTTATTCCAGATAATTTTATTCATGGTGCTTTAACTAATATCAAAGAAAAAAGCTTTTACACTTCTAAGAGAAAAAAATTAACGCCAAAAAGTTATACATTATTCTTTGAGGAAATTGGAGGAACTGAGAACTTATCATCCCAAGGACATAAACACGGTTTTTCAGTGTTTCGTCTATAATTTACGTTTACGACAAACGTTAAAAACAAATAATTCTCCTACAAAGCAAAATACAGGTATTTACACTATCCCTTGTTACGATTGCCAAGAGGCATATATTGGACAGACTAATAATTTAAAAATAAGAATTAATGAACGCAAACGAGATATGAGACTTGGTACAGTGGACTCTTCTCCGGAGACACATGCATTAGTATGAACTATTCCATTAATATTAAAAGGGTGGCCTTATTTAATTAAAAAAAATAAAGGATGTCGAGCACTTACAGTTGTTAGAGTCTTCTTTTTAATTGACACGCATAAAATCCACAATATAAATCGGTGATCCTTTTATGAGAAAATTTGGTTAAAATACGACGCCCTTTAAAAAAATATAGAATTTCAACTAAGTAACTTTATGCACATTTGCGCAGTTCAATTTAGTCCAGGCGATCTGTGCGAAAAATCAAAAGAATTTTGCCTTTTCCATAAAAGCATGAAACTTGGATTAATTCCTCCTGAATAATTTCAGATGTGGAACCATCGCCAAAAAGTCATCATGTGTTGTCCTTGGCGGCCATTTTCCAAAATGGCCGCCAGGACTAATTGGAGTCACCTTGTCCTTTTTTGTACATTTGCTTTTAGTTTAATCTGGGCCTAAAAGAAGATTTGATATATCGCCAAAAGCCTTTTACTTTTTTTTTTTTTAACCTTTTTAGGTTTTAATATTTTAACATTTTATGGGAAACATTTTCACACACACACACACACACACATATATATATATATATATATATATATATATATATATTTCAACCTTTAAACCCCTCAGGTGTTCCGTGCGATGATTCTTCATTTGATGGAGGTCAGGCTTATATACTATTATATAAAATCTTTGAAAAACTACATCTTCACTTGAAACATTGATCTACACGCAAGTTTACTCTGTAAATTCAATTGCAAATACAGACGAGCTTAAATATCACAAAGAAATTCGACTTTTACTGTGTAAATAGAGTGAAAATGGAAATTTTCAAACATAAATTCCAGTCTGAGCGAATTGGAAGATATGTCTGAAATAAATTTCTAGACCAAATACTGAATTAATTTCAAACCCGTATCTTTTTTTTTTATGCAGGAAGGAGGGGCCAAGGGTGAATGCCCCGAAAAAACGCCCTCCCCCCCTCCTCCTCCTCCGCCATAAACCTCCATTTATCTAGATATGACGCTTGTCTCCTTTTTTTTTAAATTTTGAAGTTGTCTTTTCGTCGTTTCCATATCGTACCTCTGGTTAAGTGGTTATACCTTTCAACCTTTCAAATGTTCCGTGCGATAATTCCTCATTTCACGAAGGTCAAGCTTGTCGCCCTTCATATATATATATATATATATATTATATATATATATATATATAATATATATATATATATATATATATATATATATATATATATATATACTTTCAATAATCCATTCTTCGGAAACGAATTCTTAGACAAGAAACAGGAAATCAACTTCTTTTCACTGTATTTCGACAAAACTAAGCGTTTCGGAAATTCAACTTCCATCTTCAGAAGCTACTCAGAGAATAAGACTCATGACTTAAGCTGTATTTATCCTAACCTTTTTAAAATAATACATAAAATTGCAAAATTATTTAGTATCGGCTCAGAACACAGAGAACTTACTCGTTATAAAGGCACATTTAATTAAAATCTTCGATAAAAACCAGTAAGAGTAAAATTTATTCGATATATATATATATAATATATATATATATTTGTTTATTTATTTATTTATTGGTTTAATCCGTTTATAGTTTGTTGAAGTAAAAAAAAATTAAATTAACTAAATGAAATATGAAAAGTAAATCCCGTAGACTTTCATTATATGCCAAAACCCCTCTTTCCTTCTGTCCTTCCGTATGGATATAATAACCAAATATTGAGATAAAAAAAACCTGAAATTTACTTAACACGACACTTAATTTACTTTGTAAATATTTGAAAGGTTATATAATTAACAAAACTTCCTCTAATATGAGAAGGGAATGCTATCTCCACGTAGGAGCGCCAAAATGTGTTATTTGAGCCAAGGGAGCCGTTAAAAACGTTTACCCATTCCATTAAAAGCTCATGGGGTGACAATTTAGCCCATAAAGGTTATTCGTATGTCTCTAAGAGCGTTTTATCGAGTGTCTCTTTACGCGTGTTTTCAACGCTGTTCTCATCATCAAAACAAGTTAATTATTGCGAGGGCCTCACGAACTCTCTGCATTTCTCATTTCCCCTCTTTTTTTTCTTTTTTTCTTTTTAAATATGAAAAAATAAAAAGGAAATTACCTTGGAATATAGTGTGTGTGTGTGGGTGTGTGTGTGTGTGTGTGTGTGAGTGTGGGCGCGCGTAAGCGTTTTATACGTGTATGCCTTTACGTATTTATATAGGAAATTATCAGGCAGTTTGAGAGATCTTCAATTCAATTTCGTGGCAGGTGTAATCGAATGGTGTTTGCAATTCGGGGTCAGTCTGGCTTATTGTTATGTATGTCAACTGCACAAACCAAATTCGGCGTCTCTATCAAGATCAAAGTTTTGAGCGACTGAGCCACTTAAAGAGAGTGTCTCCTTTTAATAGTACTCGTTTAAACTCGGTCCAATTTAATTCTGTCATTTTTAGGATTAAAAAAAGTCCTATTTATTAAATTTTGTTTATATATATATATATATATATATATATATATATATATTGAGAGAGAAAGGAGGTTCACAAAAGTAAATAGACACCTTTGTTTTCCCACCCCCAAAAAATATTTGGGTCAATCCCAGAATAGGCACCTGATGTACCTCAATCCCAGATGAAGCACCTGCGTTCAACCTCAATCCCAGAAGGCACCTTGCAAGGAATTAAATAATAAAAACCTGATGATTACAAGATTTATTGTTTATACAAAGTTTATTACAAATGTAATAAAGGCAAAGTTAAAAAGGTTTAAATGGTTTAATGAATAAAGAAAAATTTTAGATATTATAAATTCCTGCAATATGAGCCCGAATGTTTGAATCCATCTGAAGCAAATCTATCTTGCCACATAAATTGGTATAGATATAGTTAGGTTAGGTTAGGTTAGGTTAGGTTAGAGTTGATTTTTCAAATATTGATAAAAACAATGAAATTATATCTCTAAAACTGTTTATATTTTTTTTCTCCTCAATCCCAGATTAAGCACCTAAAAATGATTTCAGGTGCCTATTCTGGGATTGATCCAAATATTTGATTATAAAATGAGTAAATAATAACATATTTATTGAGTCAATAAACGTAAAGGGAAAGGATCTCTCTCTCTCTCTCTCTCTCTCTCTCTCTCTCTCTCTCTCTCTCTCTCTCTCTCTCTCTCTCTCTCTATATATATATATATATATATATATATATATATATATATATATATATATATATATATATATACAGCGTCCCAAAAAAAATGTATACACACTTTAACAGCTGATAGCTCAATTGATGTTTCTTTCTTTCCAAGTTAAACCCATTAGAAAATAATGGCAGTCAGACTAAGCTTTGAACAAAGGAAATTCATTCTAAAATGCTACTGGAAGTGTGAAAACGCAGTTGAAGTGCAAAGACAGTTTAGGAGGGAGTTTCAAACAGATCCACCAACGCGACTTACCATCACTCGAATTAGAGATAAGTTTGAAGCCGATGGAACTGTTCAGAATGTCCACAAGAAGCGTTCCGGAAGACACGGACATCGACAAGCCCCACAAAGCAAGAAAGGTACTGGAAACGTATCACCAAAGTCCAAGAAAATCTGTGCGGCAAGCGAGTCGTGAGGTAGAATTTCAGAATCGTCTGTCCAACGCATTTTGAAGCGCTGTCAATGGAAAAGTTACATTCCAAGATTAGTCCATGCTATTAATGAAGATGATGATCCGAACCGAAGAGTGGAGTATTGCGAGTGGTACTTGGCACGATGTGGATGTGGATTGGACGAAGGGGTTTCGTAGATATACCCTCCGCGTTCACCAGACCTCACACCACTAGACTTTTTTTTATGGGGATACTTAAGACAAGTCTACGCTATAAAACCTGCAACAGTCGCTGAATTGAGAGCAGCCATTGAACGAGAATGCACATAAATACCAAACGAAATGTTTCGTGATGTTTGCGATTCCATTGCTTCGCGTTATCAGCAGTGCCTGGACCAGAACGGACGTCAGTTGAAAACAGGCGTTGACAAAACAATTAAATAATGTCTGTAGATTCTATTACATTTTGAAATGAAATGTATTTTAATAAACACTGCCTTTATAATTATTTAAAGTGTGTATACATTTTTTTGGGACGCCCTGTATATATAAGACAATTAAAATCCAAAAAGTTAAAAGAATAAGACACTAACATCCGCGAAGTTTTTCAAGAGAGTCTTCCCTCTTCTTTCAGGCGGTGAGCAGAAACTAAAAGTGAAAGTCAGAATTAAATGGAATATTCAATAAAAAATCGTCATACCTCAGGCAACTCAAACAGTCGTAAATTATTCCGAAAGACAGAAGATTTTGACAGCCAAAATCTTCAAATCTTTGACTGTCAAAATCTTCTGCCTTTCTAAATGATTTACGCCTGCTTCAGTTGCCTGAGGCATAACGATTTTTTTACTGAATTTCAATTTAATTCTGGCTTTTCCTTTAGTTTCTCCCCAGCGCCCGAAAGAAGAGAGAAGACTCTCTCGAAAAGCTTCGCGGTTTTATTCTTTTAACTTTAATTGTCTTACTCATTTTACACGGTCAGTGTGTTAATATATATATATATATATATAGATATATATATATTCTTTAAATCCCCTATCCCCAGGGATATGTACAGTGTGTGTGTATAATATATATATATATATAATTATATATATATAATATATATATATCTATATATATATATATGAAAATTATTTCACGAAAGTAACACGTGAAAGATATTTATGATGAATAAAACCACGAAGGAAAGGAAACAGAATGGTGCTCAAGCACTTTCGTCTAACGACATCCTCATGACATTCCTGAGGATGTCATTAGACGAAAGCGCTTGAGCACCACTCTGTTTCCTTTCCTTCGTGGTTTTATTCATATATATTATATATCCCTGGGGATAGGGGATTTAAAGAATTCTTTTCACGTGGTCCCAGCGTGTCGTAAAAGGCGACTAAAAATAAGGGACGGGTGCGGGGGCCTGGAAACCCCCCACCCACCTCTACGTAACTTTTCACAAACAGGAACGGTCAGAGAAGGGGCATAGCGGGGGCTTTCCCACGACGGCTCAGGCTGAGGTGTCTGAATGTGCGTGGATGTGGTCAGGGTGATAAGAAGGGAGAGAATGATGCTCTGTTTCGTGAGAGAGGCTTGGAGATCCTGGTCCTGAGTGAAACAAAGCTGAAGGGTAAGTGTGTGGAGTGGTTTGGAAATGTTCGAGGATAAAGTCTGGGGTTGGGGAGAGGGTAAGGGCAAGGCTATGGGAATGTGTGAAAGAGTGTGAGGAAGTGAGTTTAAGGCTGATGTGGGTTAGAATGAAAGTGGGCCAAGAGAGATGGGTGATTGTTAGTGCGTATGGACCTGGGAGTGAGAAGAGTGAAGAGATACGGAATGCGTTCTGGGACGAACTGTGAGAGTTTTTGGGTAGTTTTGATGTCGGGGGACCGAGTTGTCTTGCTAAAGGACTTGAATGCGAGACTGGGTAATGTGCCAAATGGGGGTATATTTGGGGAGCATGGGGTGCCTGGTGTGAGTGGGAGTGGGGAAAGGTTAGTTGAGTTGTGTGCTGAAAGAGAATTGATGATTGGGAATACATGGTTTCGTAAAAGAGATGTACATAAGTACACGTGGGTGAGTGGTGTCCGAGGTGACAGGGCACTAATGGATTATGTGTTGATGATGAGATCTGGTAGGTGTTAGATGTGAATGTGTTGAGAAGAGTGATAGGTGGAAGGTCTGACCACTTCTTGGTGGAGGAGAACATGAAGGTTTGTGGTGGGCATGGAGTAGGAAAGGGTAGTGGGCCCGTGAGAGAGGTAGTGAAAGTGAGTGAACTGAGAAAAATGGATTGTAAATGGATGTATCAGGAGAGACCGAATGAGGAATGATGCAGGGTGGGAGAGAATGAAACATGGAGTGTGGAAGAGGAGTGGCAGATATTTAGTGAAGCGGTGCTGAAGTGTGCGACTGAAGGTGTGATGTATGAAAGATTGGGGTTCGACATAAACGACGGGGTAGTGAATGGTGGAATGTGGAGGCTGAATTGTTGGTGAAGCAAAAGAGGGAAATATATACTCGGTACTTGCAGAGCAGAAGCGTGGGTGATTGGGAAGAGTATAAGAGGAAGAGGCAAGAAGTAAAGAGAAAACTGCGAGAGCTGAAAGAGAGAGCAAATGAGAGATGGGGTATGAGAGTGTCAGAAAAGTTCAGGGAGAACAAAAAGATGTTTTGTAGAGAAGTGAATAGTGTGAGGAAAGTGGGAGGGCAGATGAGCATGACTGTGAAAAGAGTCGATGACAGATAGTGATGACAGATAGAGAAGATGTGAAGACAAGGTGGAGTGAGTATTCTGAGGAACTATTGAACGTGTCGGAAGATAGGGAAACAGATGTGGTATGTTTGGGCAGAGAAGGGGTTTAGAGTATGAGAGTTGTGGCGAATGGGTTGGTCCGTAGGGAGGAGGTGGTGGAGGCCCTAGGCAGGATGAAAGGTAGAAAACCCTTAGGAGTGGATGGGATCGCTGTAGCGCTCCTGAAAAAAAGGCAGTGAATGGAGTGTTGATTGGTTAGTGCGTCTGTTTAATGTGTGTATGAACAGAGGCGAGCTGCCTCAGGACTGGTGGAGTGTATGTATCGTCCCCCTGTATAAAGGCAGGGGACAAAAATGTATGCTCGAATTATAGAGGAATTAGTCTGTTGAGTGTGCCAGGTTCTTGGAAGTGAATCAGTTGTTGTATGTGGCTGATACGGCTCTGGTAAGAGAGAAAAGCTACAAAGACTGGTAATTGAGTTCTGGAGGGTGTGTGAAAGAAGGAAGCTAAGAGTAAATGTGAATAAGAGTAAGGTTATGTGGTGCTGTTAAAGGGAGGTTCGTGAGCGACTGAGTGTAAGTTTGTATGGTGAGGAACTGGAAGAAGTGGCATGTTTCAAGTACTTAGGGTGGATGTGGCGAGGAATGAGACTATGGAGGCGGAGGTGAGTCACAGGGTGGAAGAAGGGGCAAAGGTAGTGAGTGCCCTAAGAAGTGTTTGGAAGGAGAGATCAGTGTATATGGGTGCGAAGATGGATATGTATGAAGGTATAGTAGTAGTGCCACCAGTGTTGTGTGGATATGAGGCTTGGATGCTGAATGCGAAGGAAAGGAAAAGGGTGGATGTACTGGAAATAAATGCTTGAGGACGATCTGTGGGATGAGGCTGATTGATCATGTAAGAAATACTGTTATCCGTGAAAGGTGTGAGAGTCGAAGGAGTCTTGTGGAGAGAGCAGATGAAAGGGTGTTAAAATGGTTTGGGCATATGGAGAGGATGAGTGAGGAGAGGATTGTAAAGAGGATTTACAGTACGTGACGGAGGCGGAGGGGGGAAGGGGGTAGAAGTAGACCTAGGAGGAGATGGAAGGATAGGGTGTAGGAAGCTTTGTGTCAGCGGGGCCTGCACGTCTGGGAGGGTGAAAGACGTGCGCTAGAATGAAAAAATTGGAGCCATGTGGTATATGGGGGTCGACGGGCTGGCAATGTGGCGCTTCAGGGTGTATGAAGTGATCTGGGTAAACCGTGGGGTAGTCTGCAGGACTGGGCTGTGGATAATGTTGCCCTGAGGCAGGTGCATTATTGTCATGACAGTTGATGAAGTGAATGTGAGCGAAAGCGCTTCCTGCCTTTTCCTGATGCGGCATCACTGCGGTGGGAGAGGCGTTTGGGTATAAAAAGTATATATATGCAGTATATATATATTTTTTTTTTTTCAAATGCAAAGAACACGCAGTATAATTAACGTAAAGAACGACGCTTGTATAGAAGACATTCCGCGCAAGATGAGGAGGGAGAACGAACAAATGAAAAAAATGAGGTAATTAATACGTTAATTATACTGCGTGTTCTTTGCAGTTGAAAATGTATATATGTGCGGCATGCGGGAGGTGCCCCCCTCGGGGCATTGGTTTCTGCGCGTATGTAGGAGAATTACGACTTCTGATCGAGTGAGGCCCATGGTGTAATGGTTATCATATCTGACCGGCAATCGGAAGATCCCGGGTTCGATTCCCGGGTGGTTACCTCATTTTTTCATTTGTTCGTTCTCCCTCCTCATCTTGCGCGGAATGTCTTCTATACAAGCGTCGTTTTTTACGTTGATATATATATATATATATATATATATATATATATATATATATATATATATATATATATATAATAGAGCTAAGTGATTTATGAGGTGGAAACCTTAATCGAATAAGGAACAACAAGATTAGTCCATATACAAACATTTAATGTGCAGAGCTTTCGACATTTCTAATGTCATCTTCAGTGCTAAAATGAATATATATATATATATATATATATATTATATATATATATATATATATATATATATTATATATATATATATATATATATATATAATTAAACCAACTATGAACTTAAAACAATTTAAATAGTGGCGAATATCACAGTGAAAACTTAAAACCTATGAAATTATACAGTTAATACAATTAAAATATAAAATATTGTAAAATGAACTATAAAAGGGGGTTTACCTTTAAGATATTTAAGATAAAAAAAATAATAAATGTAAGTAAAAACCATTATAAATAATTTAAGGGAACATCACGGAAAAGTTTAAAATGTAAAACATTAAAATCTATAAAATCTTAAAAGGAATAAATCAGGTACAAGTTATTCAATCACAGAGAAAGCAACGAATAGGAAAGAATGAAAAAAATTTATTTTTGTTAACGGGCACTAACTTGGTTGGTTGGTTGGTAGGCAGGAAAAGGAAATTTTATTGAAGGATATTGAGGTTGTGAAATGGGGTATAATGATTTATATCCGGTTTATGCTTAAAAATTAGTATTGTTTCTAAGAGGGGTAGGTCGTGTTTATTGGCTTTAGCAATTATTGAGAAGTTAGTAGATTTAATTGGGTGGTCTAATAGATGGGAGTGGGAACGTATATGTGATTGGGAGGGATTCGTAAGTCTATTATTAGTGCGGCTACTAATATCCTTGTGCTCATCGATACGAATTTAGAGTTGGCGTGCAGTCATGCCAACGTACGACGATGTGCAATCGTCACATGTATATTTATAAATGACCGATGAGCACAATAGCTTTGGAATTAAATCTTTAAATTTGTAAAAGGAGTATAATTTATGTTCTAATGTGTAAATACATTTGACAGAAATTTGTGGATAAAATCTATTGATAAGTTTACCAATTTTCCTCTTCAACACAAGACTTTCGGGTCCACAGTAAGGGAATTTAAAATATACAACCTTCTTCTGTACTGTAATAATGACGATTTTAGTCTTATTAAGAGAATTTTAAGTTCATGAATCTTTTTATTACACTGACCTTTAAATAAAACTATTGACCTGTGTATCAGTCTTCTCAAATTACATAACTCTGCAGCCCTCGATCTAGGTGAAAGTAACATTCGCTCGCTCCTTGAAATTGTTACTAGAAACTGCATCTTCTTTTTCAATAATGATCAATACGTTCAAACAGACGGAGTATCAATAGGGGGACCCCTCGGGCCCAGCTTTGCAAATTTATTCCTCTCTTACCATGAGAAAAAGTGGTTGGAGGAGTGTCCACAACATTTTAAACCAATCTTCTTCCGTCGCTACGTAGACGATTGTTTTGTTCTATTTAAACCTTCCGACCATATTGAACTTTTTCGTCAATATTGAAATTCAAAAATAGTAACATCAAATTCACTTCTGAAACGGAAAACGATAATTCTTTGCCATTCTTGGACGTAAATATTACTCGTAGCAATAACCACTTCGAAACATCAGTTTCTCGCAAACTCACGTTCACACGCTTGGGAATGAAATTTAAGTTTCGCACCACTCAAGTATAAACGTAATCTCATTCTTACCCTTCTAGGTCGTTCATACGAAATTTGCTCCAACTACCATCTTCGTCATGCCGAGTTGGAATTCCTTAAAAAGTTCTTACTAGGTAATGGTTTCCCTTCTAAACTTATTGACAGTGTAATAAAAAGATTCATGAACTTAAAATTCTCTAATAAAACTAAATTCGTCGTTATTACAATACAGAAGAAAGTTGTATATTTTAAACTCCCTTACTGTGGACCCGAAAGTCTTGCGTTGAAGAGGAAAATTGGTAAACTTATCACTAGATTTTATCCGCAAATTTCTGTTAAATGTATTTATACATTATAACGTAAATTACACTCCTTTTTCAAATTTAAATATTTAATTCTAAAGCCCTTGTGCTCATCGGTCATTTATAAATATACATGTGACGATTGCACATCGTCGGATGTTGGCGTGACTGCACGCAAACTGCAAATTCGTATCGATAAACACAAGGGTATTAGTACCCGTACTAATAATAGACTTACAAATCCATCCCAATCACATATACGTTCCCACTCCCATCTAATAGATCACCCAATTAAATCTACTAACTTCTCAATAATTGCTAAAGCCAATAAACACGACCTACCCTTCTTAGAAACCATACTCATTTTTAAGCATAAACCGGACATAAATCATTATACCCCATTTCGCAACCTCAATATCCTTCAATAAAATTTTCTTTTCCTGCCTAACAACCAACCAAGTTAGTGCACGTTAACAAAAAATAAAAAAAATTCCATTCTTTCTTATTCGTTGCTTTCTCTCTGATTTGACTAACTTGTACCTGATTTGTTCCTGTTGATAAAGATTTTATAGATTTTAACGTTTTACATTTTAAACTTTTCCGTGATGTTCCCTTAAATTATTTATAATCGTTTTTACTTACATTTATTCTTTTTTTTCTATCTTAAAGGTAAATCCCCCCTTTTATAGTTCCTTTTACAATATTTTATATTTTAATTGTATTAAATGTAGAATTTCATAGGTTTTAAGTTTTCACTGTGATATTTCGTCAATATTTAAATTGTTTTAAGTTCATAGTTGGTTTTAATTATATATATATATATATATTAGGGTGTCCCAAACTCATAGGGGGCCAAATCTTTTTTCGGGATACAAATCCGCTCGTGTTGCGCTCTTTTGATGTTTCCCATTAGAAGTCTTCCTGTAAAATTTCAGAGAGATCGAACGAAATTTAAAGGTCCCGAACTTTGAACACTTTATTTCTCCTCTTAACTGAAAGGCAAATTAACTGAAACATTTCTCTCAAAAGTTCCATCACAAAGATGATTATACAAAATAAACATGTATTTTAATCTTAACACACAAACAACAATTTCAAAGCATCACATTTATGCATTTTAACTAAACACGTGTTTCATGAGATCCATTTTTGTTCCCTTCCGGCTCACATTCCGTCGTGTGAGTGGACAGTTCGAAGGAGGAACTGGAGGTCTTCTTCATCACGGCACAGAGGTTTGCTTGTGTATTTCTCAATGAGGGCGATGCCTCGCTCTGCTGCATCATTGACCACCATCAGTTCTGCAGCTCGGCTCTTTGCCAGACGGTAGTTTTCGTCAGTAGGCCATGTTTCAGGGTCTTTGATGAGGAACGTGGGCTCAACTTGGAGAAACTGGAAGAGTGTGGTGGATCGACTCGTCACCCACGGACTTAAACGGCTCCATCCACTTGCAGTCCCTTGCCTTGGACCCTTTGAGTCCTTTCCCAGGGCGCTTTTTCAGGTTAGCCGTCATGTTACGCTTTCATTGTCGTCAACTCTGTCATCAAACAGTGCAAGACAGATTAAGTCCTCCGAGATATACCACAGATGACGGAGCACAGCCCGGTAAGCTGTGTTTCCAACGTCCTTGTCAGGGTAACCTAGAAGAAGATTGCACAGCCTAACGTCATTTTTGGGAGATTTGATGGCGATGGGAGCCTCGTGCCAGTGACGCACGTATACAAGGCTCACGAAGAGAGCCATACGGCGAACCCCTTGCAGTTCTTGGAGACGACGTTCGGAGAACTGGGACTGCAGTAATGCTATTTTCAGGCAGTAAATACCTTTGGCATCCATCTGGCCTGATGGTAAGCCCCTGGAGGCCGAAGCTTGTAACGTCCTACGTCGTCTCCGAGGCACAAGAGGCTCAGTCGAAGAAGTTCTTGATAATCCTCTCGAGGATGATTACCACTTCTTAGGGCATCGCGGAGATAGTCTATTACCTCAAGTCGCATTTGTGAAAGGCAAGCATTGTCATTTATGAAGGCTTTAGCCACCTCGTCCTTGTCAAATGCATCCAACTGACAGTGGTTCATTGATGGCCAGGCCTCCTTGAATCTCCTGAAAAGTGGGATTTGAGGACTTGGTGGTGGTGTTCCTAGGCACACGACGAAGACATCCTTGAGAATCACTTCGTGAACGTGATGACGGCAAGCAAACCATAAAAGAGATCTTCCCAATGCCGCTTCCAAACGCGCACACGCACCTTGCACTATCCCTGTGTTTGATGCCGTCGTGTCAAACACCATGCCTATGATCTTGTCCTCAATTCCGACTAGGGTGAGCGCTTGATGGACTGCGCTTGCCATTTGCTGTCCTGTACCATCTATTATTTTCGGTGCTCCTAATAGCTCTTCCACACCATCCCCAGTCACCACAACAGCAATCCGATCGACTGACTTACCCTCCTGTTCGATGTCAGTGAGTATCTTTGTGTCCCAGTGGATCTGCAGTCGAGGTGGAAGCTGCTCGAGGTGGCCAATAACATTGGTCCCTATCATTGTACGGGCCTTTTGTCGGAAGCGGTGAACCGTGCTCTTTGATGGAACACTGTCAGGACCGAGAGCTAGGGATTTTGCAGTCGCAGCAAACGCTGATGTTGCCTGTCGAACAGAAAGGCCCTCGCGATCCCAAGTTGCTGCCAGGTCAAGATCACTCAGACTTTCTTTTAGTCTGTCATGTTTGGGAGCTTTCGAAGATTTAAGTCCACAAGTGACGGCTTCGTTTCCACTGTCAGCTGACGATGTGCTAGAACTGCTGTCGGTAGCCTCTTCTGTGACTCCTACAGCTAGAGCCTCCTCCGTTTGACGCCGGTGTGCCCGCTCAAGAGCTCTTTCCCTTTCCTGTCTTTTCATTGTGGCTGCATTATATTTTCTATCTTCACCTCCCATGTAACGCGTATGTCGATCTGCCCTTTGGGAAATGAGGAATTCCTTGTCTTCAAGAGGGATATCTCCCCGATCCAGAACGTCTGAGCGGGCGACACATCAAAAATATCCTCCATATCAGCCAAGAATACATCCCGCTGCATATTGTAAGTCATTCCAGTCTTGTTCTTGTTTTTATGCAAATTTCGATACCTCTGAACCAAAGCTTTCAGTTTAGTCGAGGCATCAACGGAGGTTGTTGCCAGATTCGAGTTGGCTCTAGCCCAGATTTCTAATACAGCCGATATTACAGCCTTGACACTGTTGGAATCTGTCTTCTTTTGGTAGCGGTGATGGTAGAAGAAAAGGAGCAACACGTCCATATTACTTGGTAATCGAGATTTAGCCAGCTTTGCTATCGGAGACCTCTCAAGAAGCCACAACTTGATGTTTGATCTTGTCAACGCCATAATGATCAATTCTGAAAACCAAAAAAAAGTCATCAAACGTCGGGACCTCTAAATATCATCTGATCGAGTTGAAAATCACACAGCCAATGCTTTAGCCCAAACCACACCCGGGCATGACACGAGTGGTCAGGTCGTCTTAAGAAACAAAATTGGGACACCCTAATATATATATATATATATATATATATATATATATATATATATATATATATATATATATTTCATTTTAGCACTGAAGATGACATTAGAAATGTCGAAAGCTCTGCACATTAAATGTTTGTATATGAACTAGTCTTGTTGTTTCTCTATATATATATATATATATATATATATATATATATTATATATTATATATTATATATATATATATATATATGAGGTTTTTCATCACAAATATTCATCATAAATATTTTGCACGTGTTACTTTCGTGAAATAATTTTCATATATATATATATATATATATCAGGGTTTTCCCCCACATTGAGGACTTTGAGGCATTTCTCACAAAAAATTTCGTAACTCCTCACTAATGAAGCAAATAAGTGAGAGGCAAGTAGGGAAAACAGTTTTTTAGACACTTTGAAAAAGTTTTTGGATCAATGAAAAAAAGCCACCCCCAAAAGTTTCTAGCAAACAATGCTACCCCCGAATTGTGTCAATGAAAGAAAGCCACCCCCGACACGTTTGGGGGGTGCCTTTTTTTAATTGATCCGTTAGCCTTGTAAGGCTAACTAACGAAAATATCACGACCTAACCTAACCAATCGTTAAGTCAACTGTACGCCTTTGACGATTGGTTAGGTTAGGTCGTAATATTCTCGTTAGTTCACCTTATAAAGCCTTATAAAGCCTTATATCACTACCTACCTAAATAACTTACAGATCAATGAAAGAAAGCCACCCCCGAATTGTGTCAATGAAAGAAAACCACCCCCGACCCGTTTGGGGGTGGCTTTCTTTCATTGATCCAAGTTTGTTTTTTATTGTTTTAATTTATAATTTGTTGAGCGGATGTCATATTTTTGTATCTTCTGGGGCTTGGAATCAGGTTACAACGTATTAATAGTGTTGAGATTTAAAATCTTACCGCCATTGTTATTTAGCCCTTTCTTGCATCGTGTTCATTATACTGAACATTTAAAATGACCCCGTAGCCCTTCAAATATATTATTTTCTCCCGAGAAATTTTGTTTTAACTTAAAGAAAATAGATGAAAGTTTGTGTTAAACTTCAATAGATGGCTGTACTGTCAAAAATAACAGTTTGATGACAGTTTGAAAATTGATAGTCCTGGAAATGGAAGGTAAGGTGGTCCATTGTGCTCTAATTTATCAGTTATAATGTGTCATTAAACGCACTTACATATATGAATCGTGCATATTATAAATATTAAAGCGTATAATGAGACATGTAAGATGTATTATTGGGCATATTATGTTTATATAGTTTTAAATAGTGTCATATATATATTTTTGTTCAGTTTACTGAACAAAAAAATGTTGAAGCACCTTATACGTATATGAGGAACTTTTACATGCTTTTTTTTCTTGGTATTTGTTATATATATATATAATATATATATATATATATATATATATATATATATATATATATATATATATATATATATATATATATATATATATATATTCAGTGTATATATGTATATAATGCCATATTCAAGAATTTGTGGCCTTGGGACACAATTAGGTCTACTGAGGAGACCCGCATCATGCAATTTTCAAACTCCTCACTAAACTTTCATAGTCTGGGCGAAACCCTGTTATATATATATATATATTTTATATATATATATATATATATATATATATATGCAGTAAAATTGTAATGCCCAAAATCCATTATTAGTTTGTGCTACTTTAAGGCGTAATTTCCCCCGTCATTATAACGGAATTTTGGCATTAATTTTGGGGTTAATAATACTGTTATTAACGAATAAAAAGACATTGCAGTATTAAGATTATAACTGATTAATAAAATAAGTAGATGGCTTTTAACGTAATAAATAATGTGACCTTACTTCTCTCAAACAGATGCAGTGAAAAGTCTGGAAACGAGGAGTGCCAATGTGATGTTGGATGGAGCGGAAGAACATGTGACCAACCCACAGAGCCAACTTTCTTTGAAAAACAAAGCTTCGTTACTGTGGCACTCTCCTTTACGCCTTTATCTTTCTCCACCTCTGTTCAGCTTAGGTAAATCCTGGGTTCTTTTGCATTATCCTCCCAACACTAATTTTTTTATATAATGTTGGTTTGGTTTTGGTTATGGTACTTTATTTTCCTTCCATTATAAAAAAAATTAGTGTTGGGATTAGGTTAGGTTAGGTTAGGTTTGGTTAGGTTGGGTTAGGTTAAAAACAGCCCGCCGCAAGTGTTTTGCTAACGTACTTTATTTTCCTTCCATTATAAAAAAAAATTAGTGTTGGGAGGATAATGCAAAAGTACCAAATCCTGCAGAGTTTATCTCAATAACCTCAGATCCTTATTGGTAAAGTAGACGGTTAAAGAACAATTGAGCATTACATTGAAAATTTAACCTATAATTAGTGATGGGACGATACCAAAATTTTTAACGATTCCGATTCCGATTCCGATACCACTAAAAAGTTTCGATTCCGATACGATTCTCGATTCCGATTCCGATTCTCAATATTTTTAAATATAATTCTATACTTGTTTTTCTGGAAATTGTCATATTTTACTCTGGTAAGATTAACTATTTACATTATGAGTATGGTAATATAAATTATAAATTATAATAGATTGGTTTAAAATAAAAATCAACTGTAAGTTGTAACAATTCATTTTAATCTTCTTGATTACACATCATGGATATACATGTTTTAATGTATAGCTACAATACAATAAAAATAAAATTTGTTATCCTCTTTCATTTAAATTTTAAAGTTACATTGCAAAACTGGTTCAATTAAAAGTTAAAGAATCGTTTTAAGAATCGGAAATCATGGTACAATTCTCCTCGATTCCGATTCCGATTCCGATTCCTGAAAAATGCTCGATTCTTCCGATTCTCGATTCCGATTCCGATTAATCGTCCCATCACTACCTATAATTGAAGTTAAGCTGATTTGCGTTAACTAACTTATCTCAACTTGACTCTCAAAGGAATGATGTTTTGATGTATTTCGATGTTTGTTCGGTAAAAGTTTGGTTCAGTTGGTAACCATCTTGAAAAGTTATATAATGTACCCATATGAAGGTTCTCGGGTAGGTTCTGCACGTTTTACAGGCATAAAATATGCATCGGTGTTCTACACTTCTAAACATTGAAAGCCATGTAAAATTTGCTTACGCGTACTGTAACTAACTCGCATTTTTGTCGGACTGCGTCGTTTCTCTGTCGTGACAACGGCCCCCTTATAAGATCAAAGGTTAGACGAGGTTCGAACTGGGTAGTAGCTGGATGGGTAGCCCTTCTTCGTATTTGAATGATGTAGCGACCCTTGGATCGGATTCCACGTACATTCCCTCCTTCATATAACTCTCCTGACTCTTAATACAAAGGCTAATTCACGCAATTGTTAGTTACCACATACGCATCAATTTTGGATGGAGAACTTTTATTTTTAAAAATTAGACTAATAGAAATGTACTGTAATGCTAACCGTAATTATGATATCCGATACGAACTGTAACACGAAACTTTATTGTATGTAAATTATGATCGCATAATTTAACTTCATACGAGTGAATTCATTATATTTTTATTCATTAAAGTCGTTACAATATGAATGTTAACATATTTAATGTCGTTATTAAACTGCATTAATCGTTTCTTTTATTATGTAAATATGACGTTAATGTACCCATAAAATACTTACAATTTTAGAGCGTTTCCAATGCGATTTTACGAACAGTGAAAACCAAGCAAATATCGTAAATGAATATTTTATAAGAAATCTTTGACAAATGGAATGTTTAAACGTTAAAGAAAAGAGAGAATAACTGAGTATATTTACCGAATATACTTAGTATATTTACTCAATATACTTAATTTACTCAGTATGTTAAAATATATAATTCAAAACTATAATAAAATGGTCTCATTTTCAAATTAATTTGGGAAAGACACGTCTGGAAATTAAAATTTTCTGAGTAATACAACATTTCACCGCGCTATCGGGAATTTGAGAAATGCTGTTTTTACAAAATTTACTGTTCATATTACTGTTTAAAATATTCAATGACGTATTATTTTTATACAGTAATACTCAACATGTACAGTCGTGTTATACAATACTGTAACATTAAGGTTAGATAATACGAGGTACAGTCAATTGCCAGGAATTGTTACATTAAAAACAGTCAATAAAATCCACGCATTTATTGAATGCGCGCACGCACACACACACACACACACATTTATATACAAGGTGATTCAAAAACATTTTACCACTTATATGGCGCTAATATGTCATTCTTCACACATTCACTCACATAATCCCCGAAAATAAGACATTATTATTAAAAAACAAGTAAATAAACATACAAATACTTAGATAACCAAAAAAAAAAACTATAAGTGGTAAGCAAAGAACATATTAGCGTCATATAAGTGGCAAAAGTTTTTGAAACACCCTGTACATTATCATGTACATAGAATTAGTAAAACATTTAAAAAATTCCTCATTTTAATTTTTTTTTTTTTTTTTGGTAGCTAAAAAAAAAAAAAAAACCGGCGCGTTTTTCTATTCGACCGCCTTCTCCTACACTCTCTCCTAGATATAAATTAGTTTAGCCCGAGTTTGTAAGGTTTTTAGTATGCGTGTGGTTCACGCCGTCAGCACAGTTTTTCCTGTTAAAGTTGGGACGGGTTTTTAAAAGGTTTTTTTTTTTTTTTTTTTTTTTTTTGGATAAGGTTATTTTTCTAGGGTGGAGGAGGAGGAGGAGGAGTGTTTGGGGGATAGTTAAGGGGTATATATGCGTGCGTGTGGCTGGAAAATGAGAAGAATTTATACATTTTTTTTTTTTTTTAATTTTTTTTTTAAACAAATTTGTACATTTTTTTTTTGAGAATTTAGTTTGTTTTTAGTAATTTAAATGTAAAACCGTTATTTTTATTATTATTATTATTATTATTATTATTATTTCGACTTTGATGTATTTAATTAAAGTTGAAATAATTTGTTTATAAAAGGCTAATGGAAATTATTATCTTTTTACGTTTTATTATTTATAATAAAACGTTTTGTTTATAAAAAAAAAATACATTACGAAAAAAACGTTTTACTCTTAATTAAACTTGAGGGGAAATTTTTTCCCCTCTTCCAAGCAATTAAAAAATAGAAACATTTGTAATTAATCAAAGCGAATGATTATAATATATATATATATATATATATATATATAATATATATATATATATATATATATATATATACAGGGTGGGCCGTAAGTTTCCATACATAGGAAAATTTAAATTATGGTCTTACGTGCATCGGTATTTGGATCAGCAGTTTCCGGATGCTTGGATTGGTCGGCGTGGTCCTGTGGAGTGGCCTCCCAGATCCCCAGATCTCACCCCCTTGATTTCTATCTTTGGGGGCACTTGAAGGCCATGGTGTATCAGGAAAAGATACGAGACATAAATCATCTAAAGGAACGTATCACCAACGCCATTACAAGCATAACGTCAACTGTGCTAATGCGTGTTCATCAACAGTGGGGAACACGTATTGAAATGTGTTTTCAAAACAATGGCAACCATGTAGAGCATATATATAATAAATAAAATGGTTGTCCATAAAAAAATGTTTATTTTTCCTATGTATGGAAACTTACGGCCCACCCTGTGTGTATATATATATTATATATATATATATATATATATATATATATATATAACCTATGTATTGTATGTAATGTATAATGTATGTATGTATATATATATATACACGCTTTGGTTAACCTTAGTTTTGTTTTCGCCCGAATTGTTCATTCTGACGAAGGTCGAGCTTGTCACTCCACCTTAGCCCTAC
Organism: Bathynomus jamesi; assembly: GCA_023014485.1. Classification (NCBI taxonomy): domain Eukaryota; kingdom Metazoa; phylum Arthropoda; class Malacostraca; order Isopoda; family Cirolanidae; genus Bathynomus; species Bathynomus jamesi. The sequence goes on along the minus strand of JAJOZX010003442.1, from coordinate 486,283 downwards.
AGTTTAACGTGGAATCAGAACCACGCCCCACCACCAACCCAGCGTCTTAACCACTAGGCTACCCAGGGGTACCCATTTATCTACCAATCACTTTCTTTGTGTGGAAGGATGAACAACTGGGTTTTGCTGCGCGCCGCCTGCCGTCACCGGGTCTCGATGGATTCGTAGTCAGCGACGCTAACCACTACACCACCGAGGCGCATATATATATATATATATATGTGTGTGTGTGTGTGTGTGTATATATATATAATATATATATATATATATATATATATGTATATGAAAGGAGGATACTGTAGACACCAATCGACCAGGGAAGTACTCCGAGAGGAGAACGTTAGGCAGGAGGCAAGAAGTGCTGGAACTCCCGTTTCTCCTGTCACTGTCCTCCTTAGCTGATTTTTTCCCGTGTCTCATCTACCCTGTGAGCAGTCCAGCTTGCTCTCAAAAACACACCCTTCTCCCTCTATTCTTCACTACACATACATGCATTTTACACACTGCACAATCTTCTCAAAATTAAAAAAAAAAAAAGTGCCATTATGAACTTCGGAGACTTTGATTTCGGCTCTCTCCTTCTTACATGAGGGAGATGGAATATTTTTTGCGGCGTTTGTCCTTGGCCTCCTCCTTCCTACAGAAATATATATATATATATATATATATATATATATATATATATATATATTATATATATATACCCTAGGTGGCCTAGTGGTTAAGACGCTGGGCTGCTGATGGGGCGTCGTTCGGATTCCACGTTAAACTGTAGGTCTAAGGTGGAGTGAAAAGCTTGACCTTCGTCAGAATGAACAATTCCGGCGGAAGCTAACCAAAGGTTAACCAAAGGGGTGCTGGTTAAGTGTGCGGTCTACCTAGCTTTTAGTTAGCCTTATAAGGCTAACTAATGAAACTATCACGACTTAACCTAACCAATCGTCAAGGGCGTACAGTTGACCTAACGATTGGTTAGGTTAAGTCGTGATATTTTCGTTAGTTAGCCTTATAAGGCTAACTAAAAGCTAGGTAGACCGCACACTTAACCAGCACCACCAAGGTTATATATATATATATATATATATATATATATATATATATATATATATATATATATATATATATATATATATATATATATTATAACCTAAGATAATGAAGTACATGGACTTCTCGGTACGAAAACGTGTCTGTAGCTCCACTTAACTTCGACATTACAGTATTATTTCTAATCAATTGTATATATTTCTATCCTTAGTGTATGAACTGTCATTGTATTAATAAGATTTGTCATGTGGACTATAGCCTGCCAATAAACCTTTTCATTTTCATTTCATTCATTTTCATTTCAATAGATATACAAATTTAATTTTGAATATTAATTGCCTTTGTATAATGAAACAAAATATAATATTATTTATATATATACTGTTTTAATACAAATTAATATTAATAAAAGCATCCAATTTCATATATTAAAATACATAGACATTTTTCATTAAATTTGCATGTAACGAATACAAAAGACACACACACACACACACGTATGTATGTATGTATGTACGTACGTATGTATGTATATGGAAACGTGAGTTGCACTAAACGTAACACTAAAACAGAAATTAATTTTGTTTTAGTGACCCCGTAAAACGTAGTTATAAAAGAAAACGATAAACGGGCGAGAATAGCGTAGCCTTTATTACCATTTAATTTTGCAATATATATAATATACTATTTTCTTTGCTCCTCACCCACAACAGGATTAGAACTCGAAGCCTCGATGGAGAGATACTGAAACTGTCTTCATCTCTTGGTCGAGATAGTCTTACGGTGAGTCTCTCAAATGGACACCTTTGTCTCTTCCTGAAGAGAGGGAAACAAGAGGGAAATGGCGAAGTTTGTCTCAATGAAGTTGTCGCTAATGACGGCCTGTGGCACTCGGTAGTGGCACATAGGTAAGCAGGCATTGAAGAGATACATCTTTCCCGTTTTTTATTTCTGTTTTCATGTGTGTATATATATATATATATATATATATATATATATATATATATATATATACCCGGTCTACATGTTAACCTTAGGTAATAAAAATAAGACCTAAGTCGGCTTTTTTTCGAATTTTGAACCCTTTTCGAATGTATAAATTCATTTCCATTTTACGAGCACTCCCCAAAGATAAAATTATATAGATTTACCCTTAAGGTCAAAATATCTCTTCTTTACGCTCTTAGAGTGGCGTCATCTCTACTGCTCCAAATGGACGACGGTGATTGGTCGAATCAGAACTCATCCCTATCTCTAATGGACCAATCAGTGTTCGAGATAAGCCCTCACGACGGTTGCCATGTTGGAGGAAGTCCCGAATACAAGGAAGGAAAAGTGGTGGAGGTTCACGGCGACTTTTATGAAGGTACTTTACTTCCATTCATTAAGTTTTTATCGGTACCTCTCCACTTCTGATACATTTTTTGCGTCTTCATTATCATCACTATTAATAATAATTATTATTATTATTATTATTATTGTGGGAGCAAAATTAGTCTATTTCTTTTTTGGGATGTGTGGGGGAGATGAGGCACTTACCGTAAAGGTTAATTACATATTCACTTTTAAACGACTTACACCCATCTCTGGTCAAGGACAAGCAAAACTTTAGTATATCCGTATTAACAACGTGAATTTAATTAAATAGCAAATACCCGATAGAAAATTCAAAAAATTATTCCAAGCACTTTTCTGTACAAAATATATGAAAGCGCTTGGAATTATTTCCTATTTTCCTTGCGTATATATATATATATATTTATTTATTTATTTATTTGAGTTCAAAAACTTCGAAGCAAAATCTTCGATAAATTTTAAGAACTTTTAAATTTTAAGAAGTTTTCGCATTCAACATCTTTGTAGGAAAAGAATTGAAGTTTTCAGTTTTATTGTTTCATATATTTTATTTATAAGAGGCTTATTCGCGAACCTTAAAAATATGAAGGATCAAATGTAGAATTCGGACCCCAGCCTTCTTTAGTTAGCTTTATAAGGCTAACTAACGAAAATATCACGACCTAACCTAACCAATCGTTAGGTTAACTGTACGCCCTTGACGATTGGTTAGGTTAGGTCATGATATTTTCGTTAGTTAGCCTTATAAAGCTAACTAAAGAAGGCTGGGGTCCGAATTCTACATTTGATCCAATATGAATCTACGCATTCTCGTTCTTTTTCTGTCGAACTTTGTAACGCGAGGATTAATTGGTATTCTCAATTTTTTCATCTACTTAGTCGATCAACTTTGGAACAACCCTCCTCAATCCATCTTTCCCCCTGTCTATGACCTCCAGTCTTTTAAACGCAGAGTATCCAGGCATTTCGAAAACTTTGGATCTTGATTTTGGCTCTCTTCTTCTTCTATGGGGGTCGGGGGCGTTTTTGCGGGCATTCGCCCTTGGCCGTTCCTTCCTGCATAAAAATAAAATTCAAACCATTTGACCTGAACATTTTTTAACCGTTTGGTTCCTATTTACATGTGAAAATAGGTTAAAGAAACGTTTCCCTCAGAATTAGGTTCCAAATTGGGAACCGCAGCGACACTAATCCGGAACTTAGTGGTTCTCCTTTTGACCCTATATACAACCATGGAAACCATACGGTCAATGTTAAGAACCCTTTATTATTGGAACGTTAAAGTTAAAAAAAATGCCTGTCAGGGTTAAAAAGCGCCAAGTCGACAAAGACATACACATAGACGTGGCGCTTTTTAACCCTGACACGCAAAAAAAGCCATTTAGGCACTTTCCCTTGAAGGTTTTACGAACTCTCCTACTTACAGTGTAAAAGACCTAAAAATATGTCTTCAATGAACTGTGTAGTATGATTTGTTAAAAGAAAGATAGGATGTAAATGTACAGTCTTTCCCACGCTGACCAATCATACCATGTATGACCATGAATCCTACCATGTACTAGACTTTTGTTTTAAGTGCAACAGTTTCGAATTAATACACGATTGAAAACACACACACGCACATACACACACACACACACAAACACACAGAGAGAGAGAATCAGCGGCCAATATAACTTTATAAAGTTTATTTACTCAGCGAATTTTTTTCTGGAGTTATATAATTAATTGCTTGTGTTTTCGGGGTGAGGAGTTAAATAAATGTTCAGTTCTGACCTGGGTTCGATCCCCCTGCAGCATCTCGTTTTATTTGGGGAATTTTTATGGTACCTAGTTATCTACCAACCAAAGGAAGGATGAACAACTACCGTATATAGTAAACTGATTTCACTATATGAAATTAAAATATATTAAATATAAAAGAAAAATTATGCAAATAATTTAAAAATCAAATATAAAACACTAATTGGCAATACAGAAAAAGAGATTTGAACCAGCTGATCGCTGAAAGGCTGGGGGAATAGTCTCTAACAGACGACAGTTTTTCATTGAGATTCTTAGTTTTGTTTATGTCAAAATGTAAAAATCTCTAATTAAAATTATTTTTTTTTAGTGTTAATTGTCTCTCTGCGATACGTTGTAAGAGAATATTCCTCACTTGCTTTTCTCCACGTCAATATTCTTGTTTAATTGAATCAAATCTGTCAAACAGTCAAATCTTTGTCATTTCTAAATCCCTCCCTTTTTCTTTTTCGTTCAAAATGTCCCGCATGCAATGTTTCAAACTTGGTTACGGGCTACCAAGTGTCGCTATATAGAGTTCAGAATATCAGTATAAAGTAGTACAAAAAAAAAGAGTACAAAACACTAATAATAGAGAGTAAGTAAATTAAATAATTATTGATCAAATTTATTCACTACATTTTGGGGATCTTTTCCATTTGGCGGCAGGCGGTTTTTTTTAACCAAATTTTCACCAGTAATACTTTTTTGTGTGCTAAATACGAATCTAACATTCTTTTTTGAGAGAACTGAAAGGAAAATATCGAAAAAAAAGATTTTAAATACGAACTACTTTATACGGCGTACGAAAGGGAAATATTTATTTGAAATCAGCTATATCCTTTAATATTTTTCTAAATATATCTTCGTTTTCATTACGCTTCCGCCAAATAAATTCGCATCATTTGTATAATTTAGGTCTCGGGGGTACGGGGGCAGAGCCCCCGTAAAGATCACGCATCACAAATTGATCGGTATCGGGTTTATTTTTTTTTTTGAATTTCCGACGCTAAAATGTCGTTCAATCGATCAATTTGTGATGCGTGATCTTTACGGGGGCTCCGCCCCCGTACCCCCGAGACCTAAATTATACAAATGATAATGTAATAACATATTCATGTTAGGTAAGGTTAGGTTAGGTTAATTAATACCAAAATACATTTTCCTAGTAATATTTGAGGTGTTTTGCTTAGATTTTGACCTCCATTTCCCTTGAAAATGGGCCAAAATTCAAAGTACTATAGCTTTGTTGGATTTCATTTCCGACGGAAATGGAGGTCATATTTGAACAAATCACATCAAATACTACTAGAAAAATGTATTTTGGTGTGTAAAATGACTGAGTTACTTAAAACGCATAATTACCGAAAAAATTTCACTGCATCTTCTTCTGATATAATATTCACAAAAATCCACTGTAAATTATAATTCACGTCCATGATTTACTCGTATTTCCAGAAACAATAATGAATCGCGCGGAATGCTTAATCATATCGAGTTGCCATAATTATTCTACAGATTTTGTTAACGTAGTCACTACAATTTATATAAACAAATAATTAATATTCATAAAATAATTAATATAATATAAATTAATAAATTACTATATAATACAATACTATAATTATATTATTGCAAAAATATATAGAATTTCGCAGTGTAAATAGTTCGTGCGTGGTATAAAGTAGTTCGTATTTAAAATCTTTTTTTCGATATTTTCCTTTCATTTCTCTCAAAAAAGAGTGTTAGATTCGTATTTAGCACACAAAAAAGTATTACTGGTGAAAATTTGGTTAAAAAAAACCGCCTGCCGCCAAATGGAAAAGACCCCATTTTGGTTAGCGAGCGGTTGAGAACCGCGTGCTCCATTACCGGTTCTTTTTTTTTTTTTATTGGACCGTTCAATTTCTGTGAAAGGGATTAGGAATCATTGTTTCCACCTCAACCAAATTCCCCAAACTCTCACATTTCCCCCTCCCTCCACTTCACTTCCCCGAGATACCCTGCATTATTGAGTCTCGACTCACATTTTCTTTTGAGTCAGATTTCGTGAGTCATAGGAACTCAGTTGGATATAATTCCATTTACAGTGTCGCATAGAGGAAAAGACAGAAATTTAAAGTCAATTAAAAAACCAGTGACGAATTCATTTTCTTATCTCTCTCTCTCTCTCTCTGACTTATTTGTATCATTACAAACCTATCTACCTATATGCTAATTAAATATAATCTGGTACTTATTTTTTTGGATCAAGTAAAGATAAGCACCCCCAACCTTTTTTAATTAGCTTTATAAGGCTAACTAACGAAAATATCACGACTTAACCTAACCAATCGTTAGGTCAACTGTACGCCCTTGACGATTGGTTAGGTTAGGTCGTGATATTTTCGTTAGTTAGCCTTATAAAGCTAACTAAAAAAGGTTGGGGGTGCTTATCTTTACTTGATGCATTTTTTTTTTTGTATTTTGGGAAAAATATATATAAATCGTTAGAGATCTTTGAGACTTTACATTTAAACATAAACAATTGGGAATATTTACAAAAATGTTATATTACAAACTTTATTACGAATATTTCTCAAAAACTAAAAATAAACAGTGACGTTACTTCAGAATTTCTTTTACTGACATTTATTATCAATTATAATTCAGATCTGCACAATACAGCCGGGTGGGCTACGTGGTGCCTGCCCGCGGAAGGAATCGAACCCGGGCCGATGGATTCGTAGTTCATTAATAATTATTATCAATAATAATAATTATTGAGGAGGGCCAGAAAATGGCATAGCGCTCAGGCAACTAATGCAGTCCCTTGCTCTGATTCCTGTATTATTATTACCAGCATCATCAGAGTCGAACCCCGACCTCCTTGTCATCATTTCGCATATAAGGAAACGGTGTTACCTCCGTGAGCAACGGACGTTTGCACTTATGTAACTAACTTCTTTTTCATCTCAATTAGCGAAAGAAAGTATGTATCAATTACTCATACGCTCATTTAATTTCCAATTGGTACACAAATGGTCATACAGTTAAATTGCGAGAGAAGGAGTCATGGAAACCAAACACTCACAAAGGATACAAATTGTTGGTGCCAGGAACACGATACACAGTGCAAATTTGGCACATAATAACTGCACCATATATAATCTATGTTAATCAGTTACACACACACACGCACGCGCACACGCACGCGCACGCGCACACACACACACACACACACACACATGATATATATAGGATGGCGCAAAAGACAGGCGTCAAAGGAACCAGAGAGAATGGATCTTTATTTTATTGCCATCCTATGACCGCCATTATTTTTAAATAAAATTACTTTTTTAGTTAAAAAACTATAATTTATAATTTTTTTTGTTAAAGTATTTACAATTTATGCAATAATGACCCTCTGACTCCTGACCTTTGCGTCACCCTGTGTGTCTATATATATATATATATATTTTTTTTTTAATTGGGGTTGTTTAACTTCCTTCGCAACATCTAAGGTTATATGACGGAGGGGACCTACCAGCTTTACGTGGGATCCGAACCACGGGCCGCTACATAATCTGGGCGCAGAGGACGGTCTCCCATCCAACTACTACCCAGACCCAATGTCGCTTAACTTCGCTGATCTCCGGGAAGCGGTGTTACGACATTGGCCACGACGTAGCCCATATATATATATATATATATATATATATATATAGAGAGAGAGAGAGAGAGGGCATTATACAAATGAAATGAAACAAGCCTAAATTTAGCCTTTCAGCTTGATAATAGTTTTGCAATTGCTTGCAAGTGAAGAGAAAACAATTTACACTTTTCGCTCAAATTCATAGTTTATTTTCTCAGCCAATTTTGTTTGCAACTCTTAAACAATGTAGTTGCACGATATCCTTTACTGAATGGAACACATTTATTTATTTATTTATATATATATATATATATATATATATACAGGGTGTCCCGTAAGTCTGGACCCATAGGGCAAAATTAATAAAATTACAAAATAGTCCCAGTTTCGCTGGACATGCGTCGAAGTGACTTCTTGGGACTGACAGCGAAGCTAGCCAACACATTGGTACTGGTTTCGCCTTCCGTAACAGTCCTTGAAGGTCCTCTGCGAGGCTTGTCAGCTACGGATCCAGTTTCCTTAAATTTGGCTATCAACTTGCCAACACATCTGTGTGTGATTGGTGCGCGGTCTGGATGCATATTGTTGAATTCTTCGGCCACTTCCCGGTGACTGCGGGTCCCGACCAGCAAAATAACTTGAACTCTCTCCTCTCTAGTCAGTGACATGGTTTACCTGCAACATAATAAAAAAATATATTATAAATCCCTATGGGTCCAGACTTACGGGACACCCTGTGTATATATATATATATATATATATATATATATATATATATATATTTATATATATATATATTACTTTATGGGAGTTTGAAAGACGGTTCAGGATTGACCTGCGGTCAACCCCTCTCCCTTATTTGCTGGATTTGGTGAAGGAGGGAATGGCTGTCTGAATCTCCTCCTGCCCTCGTAGCCAGCCACGCATGGCTGGTCAGGGACTTTGCACGGGAATCTGTCCAGTTGGTTCTTCGAAGTTATTCAGGTCGATGTGTTGCAGGTTCCTCACTTTTTTTGGTAAGGCATTAAAAAGCTTTGGACCTCTTATTCTGACGTTATTTTCCATCCTCGTTTTCATGGCCCCCTGTCCCACCGCAGCTGGAACAGTACAAAATCTGCCTCTTCTCTTATTTCAGTTTATATATATATATATATATATATATATATATATATATATATATATATATATATATATATATATATACACGAGTGTGTGTGTGTGTGTGTGTACAGTATATATATATATATATATATATATATATATATATATATAAACATTTCCTTTTTATTTTTTCTTTAGGTTGCATTGATGACCTCCGTTTGGATGGGCATACCTTACCACTGCCCCCTTCAACAAATGGGACCCAATGGGGTCAAGTGACCTCCATGCAAAGGGTCAAAAAGGGGTGCCAGGGAGAGCCGGTATGTAATCGGTTTTCCTGTCGACCTCCTTTTGATTGCTTCGACACTTGGAACTCCTATTATTGCGGGTGAGTCAATGGTTATACATCCAATAGTGCATCCTGCTGAATGCCATTAAGCACACACACACACACACACACACGCATATATATATATATATATATATATGATGAATAAAACCACGAAGGAAAAAACACAAAAAGGTGCTCAAGCGCTTTCGTCTAATGACATCCTCAGGATGTCACCTTTTTGTGTTTCCTTTCCTTCGTGGTTTTATTCATCATAAATATTTTCACGTGTTACTTTCGTGAAATAATTTTCATATATATATATATATAACTGCAATAAAAAAATTTCAATATTGAGAATTCCCCATTTTTTGGCAAAATTGAAAATGGCCAATATCCTCACAGAGAAAATAGTTTAAAGAAATTTAATACAATATTTCATTTAGCTGCAATACATTTTTTTTCCTATGGGAAATTTTCACTCTCTTAAAATTTTTACAATTTTACCGAAGCGAAATATATTTTAACTTTGCAAAATACAATAATTTGTTTAATTGGAGGACCAATTTCATATATACTGTGTTATATTATATATTATATATATATATATATATATATTATATATAGATATATATATATATATAAACTGTCCATGCCTTATCAAAATATAATGAAAAGAGGAAGGATTGGTTTGAATTTTTCTCATTGTTTTTGTACCATACAGAGGGATTATAATGCAGACAGACAGATTAAAAGTGTCATATTCCTTACCGTTTAATCGATGAAACAAATAGAAAAAATCTATTTATTAGAGAGACATTTACATAAATGGAAAAATGATCATGAAATTCAACTGAAATAAATTACAGTATATTTAAGGGAAATTGATGAACCAAAAAAGAAGATATGAGAGATAGTTGAAATATTTACACTATATATTAGAAAATAAAATTTAATAGTATTTAACGACCTTAAATTTACAGGAAATAAGGTCACTGATAACCTCATTTAAATATAATTTAATATGCGGAGACTTTAACTTTCCTTTTGTCAAAGAGAAGCGGAGTAATGATAAGGTTTATGTGAAATTAAATTTCAGGATACATCAAAGACAGACCGAATTCAGTTACAGTCGCTGAAACATTTGGAGGAATACACCCTTAATCAAGGACTAACAGAGCCAACACGAAAGGAAACTGTATTAGAACTAATTATGACATAAAATTGACATTACAGTTATTGTTGATACTAACCAGAAGTAAATTTTTCACCATGACCTATAATAACAAATGGACTTACCTGGTAAAGAGTAGCTCAGTGGGTAACATTGTTTCCCTATAAGCGAAGCTAAGACTGAGGTCGGGGGTTCGAATCCCGATGATGTTGAAAATAAGGAATTAAAGCAATGGGCAGCATTAATTGGCCTGAGTATTGTGCCAGTTTCTGGGCTTCTTCACTGATTACTACTACTACTTGGAAAAGAACATAGAAATTGCTAAAAAATAAGGAAGGCATATTCTCAGGGTTAAATCCCAATTCAAGCAAAATTAACTGGCAACTCATAAATGTGTAAATACAAAAAATTAACTTCAGAGATTTACTTGAGGATGAGATGCCAAAAGAATGCCTTTCGATAACAGAAAGGGAAATAGAACTACTGACTCGAGTGTAGGGGGTTGATACGTAAAACACTTATGGATGCGAAAATGTTATGTATTCTTTGGGTATTGAAATACAGTACGTGCCAATCTGTGATAACATTTACCCTGTCGTAGCGCAGTGGTCAATACTATGAAAATAAGTACCGAAAGGCTTGAGAAAGAAAAAGATTAAATTCGAAAGAAAGATCAGAACACTTTACCTTCAAAGAAAATAGATTTTTAAAGGTATAAAATCAAATTCAGAATAAATGAGTTAAAAAAACTGGAAAAGAAATTGACTGTAACAAGAGATGGACTTGAAACAGGGCGTACCTAAAGTATTTGGCACCCGGGGCGGACCCTTCCTTTGGCACCCCCCATAAATAATTTTAAAATTTAACACACAGAAAAATATATTATGTTTGCGAGTAGATTTTTAAACAGTACAGTACTGTCATAAGCAAATTGGAAATAAGAAAAATGCAGGACATTAAAAATTCAGTGAACAGGTAATACTGCATTTTATTTTATACAAAAAACACAGGAAATCCAGTCTCAACGCTCAGCCTATTCTTCAAAGGTAAATAGAGAGGATTCACAGTCTCTGCTTTCGAGCCTTAATTTCTGAAAATTGATCAATGACCTCATCAAAATTCATCTTCTTTGCATATTCATATTCAATTGAAAGTAAAGCCAGATTTGTCAATCTTGTCTGACTCATGGTCGAGCGAAAGAAATTTTTTATCAATTTCAATTTGGAAAAACTTTTCACATGAAGCAATAGACACACAGACAGTCAAAAGAATCTCAAACACAGTGACAAGCTTGGCAAAGATTCACAAAAATCCCATTTCACAATAAACTCCAGAAACTGCAATGCTATCCATTTCTTTGCCTCTTCATTGTTGCAGCTTCCAAATGCCTCCGAAGTCGTCCAATTTCCACACTGATATCTTCATCAGAGAATTCATCGAAAATCTGAGTCAAATTTGGAATATACTTCCGAAGTTCTTCTTCTGTTGCAACAACCAAAGTGTTTGGCTGAATAACAGCGAAGATTGACAGAATTTGATCTATTGCCTTAGAACGAATCTCCAATTCTTGATGAAAGCGATCAAGACATTCAAACATAGCCCTATTTACTTCCTCTAGCAATGTGAGACCAGCATCCTTTGCCATCTCTCCTGGCATCCTTTTTCGGAGCTTTACTCTCCCTCTTGTAGTTGCATAATGAATGGCCCTCTCCACAATTTCATTGCGCTGATCTTCAAGAAACAGTTTTAGAGCTTGGAGCTTCACAGTGCACTTTTCAAGACTGATTCCAACTGTTTGCAAATACTTTTGTGTGAGATTAATTTCTTCCAGGACTTCACACCAGAAAGAAAGGTAACTCAAAAAAGAGAAATCACATACAGCAGACATCAGAATCTGAGCTGATCCTTTTGTGTCCACATTTTCTTTGAGATCGCACAGTACTTCAAGGGTTGAGGTCAGCTTTTCAAAATTTGCCTTCACTGGTTTCACAGCGTCATAATGAGCACTCCATCTGGGAAAATCTTTTGACTGTCATGCCTACATTCTCCATCAGCATTTCCCATCGATGAGTTGAGACTGAAAAGAAGGAATAGACTCTCTCCAAGGTTCCAAAAAAAGTCACACATGAAGAAACGCTTCCAAATGAGTGCACTCCGCAAAGGTGAACTTGACTAAGCCAATAAGCATTAGTACTAATTCAATATACTAGAATAGTACTGTAGTTGTTGACGTAAATCTGAAACGGTGTTTACTATACTAAGCATGTAAGCATTAACACATCTCCATGCAGTCACATCATCACCCTCTCTGTCTTAACATCACCATGTAGTTGCATTAAAAAAAATCATGCAGTCATATCACCACCATCATCGTAAGATCACCACATAGTCATCATAAAAAACTCACTCAGTCATACACATCATCGTTACTTCAGTAGTCATGGTTGTAGGAAAAAAGTCAAGTCTAAAGTTTAGTGCAAAGTGTGACTTTCCTGTGTCTTTTCACTGATAACCAGTAGTCACAGGGACCACCATTCACAAATATGAGTTTCTATAACATCACGACGATGCATTTATTATAACATCACGACGATGCATTTACCGGGTATTATAACATCAAGACGATGCATTTACCGGGTATTATAACATCACGACGATGCATTTATAAACACTTAAACATCACTATGATACCACATTGTCAAAAATTACCGGACACTGGTATAAGTACCATGATATTGTTATAAACACCAGCACTTTATGCTTTATCATAATTATTTAATGAAACATACCTCATGTATGTGCAGTCACTGTGTCAAGTGAACAAGACTTGGAATGTCAGTTGCAGCCAGCTGGCTATGCTCAACAAACTGATGACTAAAACGTCAACAAACGTTCGCCTTTCGATGTAATTTTTATCAAATATTTAATTTTTAGTTTGTAAATTTTGTATTGCCAATAAAAAAATAAAAAATATTTTATAGTGGAAATTAACATTAAGCTGTTGTAATAGTTTGAACATTTTTTAATTTTTTTTCTTACTTTGGCGAATTTTTCATTTGGTTTGAAAACTTGTACTGATATTTCAACTCTCCCGATGGCACCCCACTCCTCTGGCTGTCACCCGGGGCGGACCGCCCCCCTCCCACCCCCTTTAGTACGCCACTGACTTGAAACATTTATTTTTAAATCTCTTCATGACGATTATAGAGATGCAAAAAATATTAAAATCAATAAAATTAAACGCAATGGAAATGTCCAACAGTTAAAAATACAATTATGGAGATTATACAAATGAGTCCAAAGAGTGAAAGTGAACTGTTGCATGAGCAATTCCATTCAGTATTTTATCCACCTAAAGTGGATATGTAGATTGAAAATCCAAATGCACTTTTTGAAACACGCTCATGAATTATGAAAATTAATTTAAGCTAAACTTTGCTACCTGATTTCTCACAGCGGGAGCTAATTAATTCACTGTCTAAGCTTTGAGAGAAAATACAGCCCCAGATGAAGCACAAAGATTCCAAAGGAAGCATCGCGAAGCCATTATACTTATTCATTCGACACCGGCCTGATCCCAAATTCTTTAAAAAATGCGGACATTGCTCCCTTTTAAAAAAAGGAAGGCAACAGAGCCTTACCAAAAAATGTATAGGTTAGCAGCACTCACGTCACACCTTATAAAGCTTTTTACGGAATCTTTAGAGAAAATTGCCTGATGTAATTGGAATAAAAGCTGATGTAATTGGAATAAAAGCGTTCTATAAACCAAACCAACGCGGAAGGTCTTGTTTTTCGCGGTTATTAAAGTACCAAGAAAGAAGTTTGGAAACTTTTTGTATCGAAAAAAAAATGTAGATGTAATATTTAAAAAAATTTTTTAAAGCATTCTATGAATGTAATTATAGAATTGTTGTTCAGAGACCTAGAATGAGGATGAGTATAGAAAGCAACTTTCTCCTTTATCAAAATCCTACAAATGAAGAGAGAAGCGGTAGGGGAGTCGGTCGCAGGTTGATTCTGAATATTTGCTCAAAAAGAAAACAACATCATCGACAACAACATCATCGACAACAACAACACCATCGACAACAACAACAACAATATATATGCAATATTCCATCTATGAAACCCCAGGGTTATACCAGAGATTTGAATGAAATACTGCCACTGGCTCGAGTGCAGGGGGGTTGATACGTAAAACATTTGTGGATGCGAAAGCGTTATGTATTCCCTTCGGTGTCGCCATAAGTACCAGGTTGTGATAACATTTACCCTGTCGTAGCGCAGTGGTCAGCGCCTGCAATTTCTACTGAAGAGGTTCCGGGTTCAAATTCTGGTGGAACTAATTTTGCAGCATGCAAAATCATGCGTATTCATGTGTGATATTCCATATATATATATATATATATATATATATATATATATAGTATGTTATCAGAAGTATTGATTTTATCATTTATTTTACCATTTGAGAGAAGTGTTGCTACTCTCTTTTTATTAACCAATATGCATACTGATGACGTTATCTATGACAGATGTGGTGAGGGGAAAAGGCTCTCTTTCGATGGCACCGTTTGCGAAGACATAAATGAGTGCCAATGGAATCCGTGTCTCAATAGCGGCACCTGTCACAATTCAGTGCCAGGTAAAGTACTAAAGTTTCTAAATTAAAGATTATTATCATTATTATTGTTGTTGTTGTTGTTGTTGTTTGTTGTTGGAAAAATATTGGTATTTCTTTAAAGTGTGGAACATGTTTTAGTTTTAGAGATTATAACGGTAACAGGCAACATTCGGAACTCATTCGTTTCCCCACACGGAGGGCAGTGGACGTGAATTCCGAGAGTCAGCTGAGCCCGAACAATCACTAGAGTAGTAGGTCAGACTCGAACCCGAGCCTTCGCAACTCGAATCCAATCTCCAATCAACTGAATTATTAAGATTAAACGCTTAATAATGCATTTTACGCGTAGCGGTGAAGTTGTACATCAACATGATGCGGTTAGACGTCTATTTATAATACATTTTCCCCAATTTTAACATATTCAAATTTTAACATATTTAACATTTAATTTAACACATTTAACATTTAACATAACATATTCATTTAACATATTCAAATTTTAATGTATATTTAACATTTAATTTAACACATTTAACATAACATATTCATTTAACATATTCAAATTTTAATATATTTAACATTTAATTTAACACATTTAACATAACATATTAATTTTAACATATTCAAATTTTAATATATTTAACATTTAATTTAACACATTTAACATAACATATTCATTTAACATATTCAAATTTTAATATATTTAACATTTAATTTAACACATTTAACATAACATATTCATTTAACATATTCAAATTTTAATATATTTAACATTTAATTTAACACATTTAACATAACATATTCATTTAACATATTCAAATTTTAATATATTTAACATTTAATTTAACACATTTAACATAACATATTCATTTAACATATTCAAATTTTAATATATTTAACATTTAATTTAACACATTTAACATAACATATTCATTTAACATATTCAAATTTTAATATATTTAACATTTAATTTAACACATTTAACATAACATATTCATTTTAACATATTCAAATTTTAATATATTTAACATTTAATTTAACACATTTAACATAACATATTCATTTAACATATTCAAATTTTAATATATTTAACATTTAATTTAACACATTTAACATAACATATTCATTTAACATATTCAAATTTTAATATATTTAACATTTAATTTAACACATTTAACATAACATATTCATTTAACATATTCAAATTTTAATATATTTAACATTTAATTTAACACATTTAACATAACATTAATTTTAACATATTCAAATTTTAATATATTTAACATTTAATTTAACACATTTAACATAACATTCATTTAACATATTCAAATTTTAATGTATATTTAACATTTAATTTAACACATTTACATAACATATTCATTTAACATATTCAAATTTTAATATATTTAACATTTAATTTAACACATTTACATAAATATTAATTTAACATATTCAAATTTTAATATATTTAACATTTAATTTAACACATTTAACATAACATATTCTTAACATATTCAAATTTTAATATATTTAACATTTAATTTAACACATTAACATAACATATTCATTTAACATATTCAAATTTTTAATATATTTAACATTTAATTTAACACATTTAACATAACATATTCATTTTAACATATTCAAATTTTAATATATTTAACATTTAATTTAACACATTAACTAACATATTCATTTAACATATTCAATTTTAATATATTTAACATTTAATTTAACACATTTAACATAACATATTCATTTAACATATTCAAATTTTAATATATTTAACATTTAATTTAACACATTTAACATACATATTAATTTTAACATATTCAAATTTTAATATATTTAAATTTAATTTAACACATTTACATAACATATTCATTTAACATATTCAAATTTTAATGTATTTTAACATTAATTAACACATTTAACATAACATATTCATTTACCATATTCAAATTTTAATATATTAACATTTAATTTAACACATTTAACATAACATATTAATTTTAACATATCAAATTTTAATAATTTAACATTTAATTTAACACATTTAACATAACATATTCATTTAACATATTCAATTTTAATATATGTAACATTTAATTTAACACATTTAACAAACATATTCATTTTAACATATTCAAATTTTAATATATTTAACATTTAATTTACACATTTAACATAACATATTCATTAACATATTCAAATTTTAATATATTTAACATTTAATTTAACACATTTAACTAACATATTCATTTACATATTCAAATTTTTATATATTTTAACATTTAATTTAACACATTTAACATAACATATTCATTTAACATATTCAAATTTTAATATATTTAACATTTATTTAACACATTAACATAACATATTAATTTAACATATTCAATTTTAATATATTTAACATTTAATTTAACACATTTAACATAACATAATTCATTTAACATATTCAAATTTTAATATATTTAACATTTAATTTAACACATTTAACATAACATATTCATTTAACATATTCAAATTTTAAATATTTAACATTAATTTAACATTAACATAACATATTCATTTTAACATATTCAAATTTTAATATATTTAACATTTAATTTAACACATTTAACATAACATATTCATTTAACATATTCAATTTTAATAGATTTAACATTAATTAACACATTTACATAACATATTCATTTAACATATTCAAATTTTATATATTTAACATTTAATTTAACACATTTAACATAACATTCATTTTAACATATTCAAATTTTAAATATTTAACATTTAATTTAACACATTTAACATAACATATCATTTAACATATTCAAATTTTAATATATTTAACATTTAATTTAAACATTTACATAACATATTCATTTAACATATTCAAATTTTAATATATTTAACATTTAATTTAACACATTTAACATAACATATTAATTTTAACATATTCAAATTTTAATATATTTAACATTTAATTTAACACATTTTAACATAAAATACAATTCATTTAACATATTCAAATTTTAATATATTTAACATTTAATTTAACACATTTAACATAACATATTCATTTAACATATTCAAATTTTAATATATTTAACATTTAATTTAACACATTTAACCTAACATATTCATATTTTAACATATTCAAATTTTAGAATTTTGATCGACGCCAAACGACGCGTTTGAAAATTCCATTATACCGTTAGGAATATTATTTATTATGAATTGAAACGCGGATGTCCAGGTATCTCGTAAACCTTGGACCTTGATTTTGGACCTCTTCTTCCTCGAAAGGTGGTTGGGCTTTTTTTGCGTGCATTCCCCCCTTGGCCCCTCCTTCCTACATTAAAAAAATTATCTATTATGATATATTTAACTATACAGTATATGCCATTGGCCATAAATGCAATGATACCTTTAATGAAAAGTACTGAAATTTTTAATAATAATAATTAATAATATAATAATTAATAATAATAATAATAATAATAGCTAAAAGAAACTTAACTGAAATGTAGGCAAACTTTTTTCCAACCAGAAAAAGTAAGTTCTCGCACAAGTCTCCCTTGAAGAAATATTTCTATTTTTTCCTTTGTAGTTTAATTGGATGATCCATTAATTTTAATCGTTTTTAATGTTAAATTTACGCTCCTCGGCCCTTGAGGTAATGGCCATTACTCAGGTTAATACGTAAAATGCCTCTGGTCGCGACGTATTAAGCGTTTCCTCGGCTCGTTAAATATATGACACATAGTGAAAACATTTATTTTGTTGTAGTGTGGTAGTACGCTGCCCCGATTTCATTTCCAGGGGTTCCTCGTTCGAATTCTGATACGGGTAGCGAGGGGGGGGGGGCAGTTTTGTTTCATACAACACCGTGTGTACTCGTGCGGAACGAAATTTAATCTAATTAAATGAAAACCTCTCCTCTAAGTAGGTTCCCCCCACCCCCGCTAAGAGAAAATACGTAGAATAAACAATTTTTTATTTTATTTTATAAACAAAACACGTTCAAACGTCCTTTATTTTGAGGAATTGGACCTAAATGGTAAATTATCACGATAAAATATTAAAAAGTCTTACTTTGAGATTTTTTTTATTTTAAATTATTTTGAATAGGCGAAAATACCTAATCTTAAATGCTACCATACATTAAACCAAAAGATCACTTTAACCTCAAAAATAGACGTTGCTTTTTCATATAAACGAGTAACTTAATGTATCTATCTTGTATTAGATAAGTGGAACCTTAATTCTAAATGTACTAAAACCTATAAAATAAAAATAAGAAATTTTATTATTATTATTTTTATAAATATAAGGATCACCTGAAGATCAGGCCCCCCCAGCCTTCTTAGTTAGCTTTATAAGGCTAACTAACGAAAATATCACGACCTAACCTAACCATTCGTCAAGGGCGTACAGTGACCTAACGATTTGGTTAGGTTAGGTCGTGATATTTTCGTTAGTTAGCCTTATAAAGCTAATTAAAGAATGCTGGGGGGCCCTGATCTTCAGGCGATCCAATAAATATAGCCTTCATTAGTTTGTGTGTAGTAGTAGTAGTACTGTAGTAGTAGTAGTAGTAGCACTGTAGTAGTAGTAGTAGTAGTAGTAGTATCACAAAGTTACAAGTTAACCCTTTAATGGCCAGTGTGTGAAATTTCATCGTTAACTTTGGAAGCAATTTAGACCCTCCAGTTCCCAATGTGTGAAATTTAACACATTTCGTATTTTATTAATTATGAACAACAGAACTTTGTAAAATATATTTTTCAGTTATTTTGGGTCCAATTAAACGATTTTTATATCCCAATTTTTTTTTTACTTTTCGACTTAATTTGGGTATGAAAGGGTTAACAAGGACTTTAAGATTCGCTCTAGGTTAGTCTAGGGAAGAAGTTAGAAAGGAGTAAAAAAAAAAAGATAATGAATATAAAGAGAACTAAAAATTCAGTATAAAGCTTACACTTATAAACATGTAAGGCTTTCACACATAAATTATAGTAATAGTAATAGTAGTAGTCTAGTTATAAACATGTAAGGCTTTCACACAGAACTATACTACTACCACTCATAATAATAATAATAGTACTAGTAGTAGTATAAGATTAAGACTGTTCTAGTGGTAGTAAATGTTATTTTAATCATTGTCGCTCCGTTAATCATATTATAAGTGTAAATAAATTATAAAATGTTTGACTTTAATTATTCCATTGTTAAATTTTAAACGAATTTATATTTTATTCTTTTCACGTAAATTACAACATCTCTCTCTTTTATGAATTATAAATACCTCATTTTCTACTACATAATTACCTCCATTTTTCGTGATTACCTCTCTATAAAATTAGTAACTTTCTTTCGCGTGACAATTATAGCTATTCGTAACTCCTGTTGTTACTGATAAATCTTCGTATATGTCGCGACAAATCTTTGCGTAAAAGTCGCGTATATGTTTAAGACTCATTCTTCTCCGTTCGTGTTTACTTACCAACCTCTTTTTATCTCTGTACTTAAAATATGTTATGTATTACTCTGTCGTATGTATTAACACTGATTTAGAGGTCGTAATAATGAGGATAATAGTGTTAATAATAATAATCGTAATAATAATCGTAATAATAATCGTAATAATAGTAATATCAGCCTGAACCTTTTTATATATAACTTTTCAGTAGCTTTTTCAAAATTTATGAATGCAATTTTTTCAACTAAAGAAAATCTCTGAAGGGCTATTCTAGAATAAAATGTGGCTCAAGCTTTTTCTATTAAATAATTGAACGTTTTGTTCCCGCGCGCGCTTCATATATTTTCAAAGGGAATAAAATGTAAATTTAAATGAGATTACACGATACGTATACATAAAATAGAAGGTTATGTGCTTTGAAACTGGGGGTAACGAACAGTCCAACAATGTTCTTACCTGGCAAGTAAGAAATGAAAGTCGCCTTGGTAAATGTCCTTGTCCTTGGCCAAGTAGGAAACTGTTGGATTATTGGTTACAGGCAATTGCATGCTTATAGTATTTTCTGGTGTCTCAAAAATTGTATACAAATTTTATACATCGCGAGCAAGAAATGAAAGTCGCCTTAATAAGTGTCCTTGTCCTAGTAGGAACACTGTTGGATTATTGGTTAGGCAATTGCATGCTTATAGTATTTTATGGTGTCTCATAAAATGTGTACAAATTTTATACATCGCAGTAATTTATTAAATAACACGGCGAGGGGCGATGTTCATCAGTAGCTACAGAAACAATAAAATTATGCAGTAACTATTTTAGTGACGCAAATGTTAACAAATTTCAAAGGTTTGAAAGTTTGTAATTTTCTATATTTAATTTTGTTTTACTTTTGATGTATACGTTTAGTATAATCCAATTTAGTGTATTCATGGGATTCGTCTACGTATGTGAGCTTGTCGCTGATTGGTTAGCGCGCGGTTCAAATGGCCAATAGCGAATGAAGCATTTCATTAACTGTGAAGGGTTAAGTTAGAAAAGGCTAGTAAAACTATACTATTACTAGTGCCACCATTACTACTGCTACTACTATTACTACTACTGATGATAATGATAATATAGTAATAATAATAATAATAATAATAAAACGAGACATATTACCTTTCACTTACTACGAGAGCCCAGTAAAGCCAAAAGCTTAAGAGCGAAATTGTGATAAAATAAATAAAAAACAAAAAATTTGCATGTTCTGTGTTAAAATTACTGTAATGTTTATGTTAATAAAAAACTTTTCTTTTCCCTTCTTTAGTTTCATTTGTACACATTTGTACACATTTGTACACATTATTCTTTCAACTTCCACAGTTTTCTCACACGTACCTCATTTTCTACAAGTACCTCTGTATTTTTCTTTATCGTAAGTACCTGTTTGTTTTTTTTCATAAGTACCCATACTTTACATGCTGATGGGTATACCCTTTCAGTTTCTATATACTTTTCTTTCTCATGCCCAGGATTTTGGTGTCAGTGTAAAAGAGGTTTCGAGGGGAAGAATTGCGAGATCTCCATTGACAGAAGAATGAATTTTCCCTCCACTTTAGGAGTTGTGGCAAGCGTCGTTTCTCTGTGTTTTTTCGTCTTAAGTAAGAAAAAATATTTAATCACTATTTATTTATTCGTTTGTTTACATTTATGGTTTCGTTAAGTGGTTAATTTAACCATACGGTGATTCCACTAACCATGATTATTTTGAGGATATCAAAATTAAATGGGTAGTGCGAACGTTGCATGGTTGGGTCAATCAATTGAATTGGTTGGTATTTGCCAACCGATCTAAATGATTAATTCAACCAAGTTGGTTACCACAAATACATGGTTAGCTATTTATTTGACCATGTATTTGATTTTTGTAACCAAGCAATTTTCTAGATTCTGAGTATCTTTCATACTGTATAGTATATGCAGGAGTGCAGGAATATTTTTTTCTAGTATACGCTTTAATTAATTATTTATACTACCCAAATTTTACCAAATTACCAGGTGTGTGTGTGTGTGTGTGTGTGTGTGTGTGTGTGTGTGTGTGTGTAATATTACCTGGTTGCAAAATCTTGTCCACAGTTTTTTAACAACATGGATATATCAGTTTTCATAAATTTAAGTCTATACCGTTGTCATAGGAACTGCTGCTCCATTTGAAGATGCAGACACACGTTCGAAAAACTTCGAACATACGGTTGGTAGGGCTTTGAATGATGAATTCTTCTCCCTCAGTACTGTATGAGGTGGACCTTACAATAACAAAAACTATTTATATTTCATAGCTACTGTTCAATTGTTGTTGTTCATTATTTTTATTCAATTCAATTCAGCTGTATTACATACAAGAACGAGAGATGATGTAAACATATAGACACGTATGAATTATTCTTCATAATTATTTCATTTTTTTGTATGTAAATAAGACAAAAACACATAATTTCATATAAATTTTTGTTTTACAGGCTCCTTATAATGATATAATGATTTACAAGTGACGGATCACCAATTTGTAGTGGCCTAGACAGTAGGCTTATTATAAGTTATGAATTAAATTAAAATTAATAATTAGGGGTCACCAGTTTGGGGCACAGCCCAAACAAACAATATTTAAGTGTGGTACAGTAAACGGATTAGGCAAATAAACATAAAATGCATAAATGAACAAATAAACAAGTGGATACAAATATGGTAAGATAATTGAATGCGGTAAAATAAATGAACAGGCCTACTGTAGTCGTAATAGGAAAGTTAGTTTGCCGGTTGTTTGCGTACACTTTTGGTTATAGGCTATTTGCTAGGCTGAGGTTACACTATGTAGGCTACGCGGGAATTGCTTAACACGAAGGCAAAGGTAGGCTTGTGGCCTACCATAAGGTTTACAGACCTGGGCTTCAAAGGTGATGTATCTGAAGGCGGACTGGCCTTACCAGCGAGAGGATGAGTGTTGAGGGCCGGTAAAGACTTGTTGAAAAGGGGGCCAGCGGAAACTCCTGCAGCAGTGATGTTGCTTCTTGCAGGATGAAATTGTAGAGGACTTTACTTGATGATAGACTTCGTGTATGCTCGACCGGAGCCTTGAAGGAACAGCGGGCCGCTCTCCGGCGAAGGTCGGAGAGCGGGTGGCGTGACGAGTGGTGTTACTGACGAAGACGCTAAGAGCGAGACGTAACGACAAAACCGAGAAAATGGCAAGTGAGAGTGATTTCAGAAAGAACCTGCATTTTTATAGGCCTTGGTGACGTCTAGTGATGTGAGTCGTTTTTTATTGTGTCGTTTTTTTTGTTTTTTTTGTCGTTTTTTTTGTTTAAAACGAAGATAGTCTGTTTTTTTTGTTTTTTGTTTTTTATTGTTTTAAACTTATTCCATATTTTTCTTCCTTTAATCTAATAAGTATATTAGTATTACCTATAATTTACTATACTACCATGCTTATACGGTTATACCTAGTATATATAGTCATCTTTTAGAAAAACTGAATCACGCAAAAAGTATATAATAGAAAGGAAAACAAACCCTCATTTTTTATATGTATATATATTTTTTAACTAGAACATAAAACATTCTTCCTCGTTTCAAACAATATACATAATTGTGATTGGCAAGAGTACCAGTATATATATTCCAGATAGAAAAGGAAAATATTCACCTTTTTTTGAACCTTTTTGTTAACCTAATGTTGTTTAACCTTCATTTCCATGGAAGAATCATCACTAGATTGGGTAGAGCATATATGCTAGTTTCAATATCACAGGTACTGGTATAATATACATAATCAAAAATACATAATACTGGTATAAAACAATATATATAATTGTGATTGGCAAGAATACCAGTGTGTATATATATATATATTCCAAATAGAAAAATAAAAAAAATAAAAATATTCATCTCTTTCTTTAACCTTTGTGTTAACCTAATGCTGTTTAACTTTCATTATCTGATTCTATTTCCATTGAAGAATCAATATCACTAGATTGATTAGAGCATATAGTTTCAATATCACAGGTACTGGTACTTATTGTTATTGCAGATTTGGATGTTGACGAAGCCAATGTAGCACCATGTTTTACTTCACTTTCTTGGAATTTTGCATTTTGGGATATAAATACTAGCTTTGCTGCTCTGTCTGTGCTTAATCAGTTTTTTTTGGCTGTATGGATATTACTGTATGTGCTAAATGATCTCGGAGGTAATGAAAGGGCGAAATAGAGGTGTATGAGT
Source organism: Bathynomus jamesi (assembly GCA_023014485.1). Taxonomy (NCBI): domain Eukaryota; kingdom Metazoa; phylum Arthropoda; class Malacostraca; order Isopoda; family Cirolanidae; genus Bathynomus; species Bathynomus jamesi. Next base: position 461,495 of record JAJOZX010003442.1, on the reverse strand, counting down.
TTGTGTATGTATATATGTGAGTATGCGTGCGTATGTATCTGGAATTCTGGATGTATGCATGTGTATGGGGTATATAATAGATATAAATATGTGTATATAAGTATTTATGTATATATTGGTATATATGTATATGGGTGTATGTGTATATATGGATGGTCTCGGGGGGAAAATATGTCATCGCGGGTCTAAAGGATAGTTAAGTGGGAGATTCAAAATCCGAGGCATGGATGGGAGAGTCCTGGAAAGGTTGGACAATGGGCAGTCAGCTCCCAGCCAGTGTTCTCGCAAGTTTAACGGATCTCAAGATACAAGACTTTCAGTGCAAGAAAGAGACCAGTTTTTTTCTGTAAATAGGCTGAAAAGGACATTCTATACTGGTACCATATGGCCTATTTTATTATTTATTTATCTATTTTTATAATATATATCATTGCAAAAGTATACCTTATAATTAAATTGGCAATATCTATATTAATTATTAAAAAAACAAAAAAAACAAAAAAAACAATAAAAAACAAAAAAAACGACAAAAAAAACAAAAAAAACAACATGGACATAAAAAAAACGGTTTTTTTACATCACTAGTGACGTCCTCTGGTGGGCATTTCGGGAAATACCACAAAATCTGTGTTTCCTCCGTGAGCTTGTTTCATACCCACGTGTTTGAATTTTATAGCCTTTGTTTTGATTCTATGATATTTGTGAACGGCGAGGAAAGGAATTTCTGGTCGGTCTCTACACACACACACACACACACACACACACATATATATATATATATATATATATATATATATATATACTGTATATATATATATAATGGCAGAGACATTTATTTTCAAATACTTTAGCAATGTTTCATCAACACAAACACGACCAAGATGACGTCACACAAATACGACTAAGATGACGTCACATCGCGAGGATCGACTCAAGGCATGTCCTTATGTTTTGCCTCACACCTCAACTTCGTTACAAGGACTACCTCAAGCATTCCACGCCACCATCGCACCTCGAATCTCTCTCTTCGAAGAACAGTGACACGAAAGCCATCACCATGTGAACACCATTTGTGCAGGCTCCATTTTGGCCTGGTGTTATTCACCTAACTTTATATAAAGACTAATCATTGCCTCGCGCGTTATTATTATTGAAGTCATTATTATTTCAACTGTAAACAATGAACATAATTTTTATTTTTGTCTCATTCATAAATCATTTATTTTGTTTAATAAAGAGAGAAAACTTATTCTATCAATCAACCTAATTAATAACATTATTTGATCTGCAAAGATCTGGTGACCTCAGCCTAAGCATCATTATCAACAATCAATTATAACTACATATTATCAATTAACCATCATTATCATCATTATAATTATAGTGCAAACATTACGCTATAACATTATGACTATATATATATATATATATATATATATATATATATATATATATACGAAGGAGAGGAAACACAGAATGGTGCTCAAGCGCTTTCGTCTAATGACAGCCTCAGGAACACTGAAGTAAATAGAGTTCGAGACTATATATAGGTCACAAAAAAAATATATATATATATAGTAAATATAGAAAAAAATTGTGGGAGAAGCATACAAATTTGTAAGGAAAAACTACCAATTTTAGCACTTTGCCCTTCTTGTCTAAATCCGTTCTGAACGAATTCAAAACAGGATCAAGTGGAAAAAGACCTTGGCTCATGTTAAAGTTATTTGTAAGTTGGATAATAACAGACTCAAGAATATTTCTATTAACAATGTTGCTAGAGTGAAACAAAACTGAAGCATTATTCCAACTCTAGCAACATTGTTAATAGAAATATTCTTGAGTCTGCTATTATCCAACTAACAAATAACTTTAACATGAGGAGCCAAGGTCTTTTTCCACTTGATCCTGTTGTTTTGAATTCGTGCAGAACGAATTTAGACAAGAAGGGCAGAGTGCTAAAACTTTGGTAGTTTTCTCTTATGAATTTGTATGCTTCTCTTACAATTTTTATTTTTCAATTTTTTTTTTATTTTTTTTTTTTTTGTGACCTATATATAATTCAGGCATTATCTATAAAATTAGTTGTAAACAATCCATTTGATCCTGTTGTTTTGAATTCGTTCAGAATGGATTTAGACAAGAAGGGCAAAGTGCTAAAATTGGTAGTTTTTCCTTACAAATTTGTATGCTCCTCCCACAATTTTTATTTCTATATTTATTATACTGTATATGTACTTTTTTTTTGTGACCTATATATATAGTCTCAAACTCTTTATTTACTTCAGTGTTCCTGAGGATGTCATTAGACGGAAACGCTTGAACACCATTCTGTGTTTCCTTTCCTTCGTGGTTTTTTTCATCATAAATATTTTTCACGTGTTACTTTCGTGAAATAATTTTCATATATATATATATATATATATATATATATATATATATATATATATATATATATATATATATATATGTGTGTGTGTGTGTCTATATATTAGCTAATTAGTAAATAGTAATTATATTAGCTTAGTTAATTATATATATATATATATATATATATATATATATATTAAAGATCTCGTATTAATGTGTGGCGTAGTGGTTAGCGTCGCGCTGATACGAATCCATCGGCCCCCGGGATCGAGACCTGGTAACGGCAGGCGGCGCGCAGCAAAACCCAGCTATTCATCCTTCCACACAATAAAAAAATTGGTTGGTACATAAATGGGTACCCTGGGTAGCCTAGTGGTTAAAACGCTAGGCTGCTGGTGGGGCGTGGTTCGGATTCCACGTTAAAAACTGTAGGTCTAAGGTGGAGTGACAAGATTGACCTTTGTCCGAATAAACAATTCGGGCGGAAGCCAAAACTAAGGTTAACCAAGGTATTATTTAAAACCTATAATTAATATATATATATTAAAGATCTTATATTATTTAAAACCCATAACTAAAAGTTATATTAAAGAACTCCAATTACCATATTTAAAACCTATGCCTTGAACATTAAAATAACTTTTCATAATTTTCATCGATACTCTGTTGAATACATTTCAAATATGACATTTTTGCTACATTTTCTACATTATTGAACTTTAACGAAGAAAAATCTAGATCTCATTCGCAAATCTCATTCAAAAATCTCATTAATTTTTGATGAATGAACAAACATTGAAATTCATTTTACATTATCCTCTCATTTAAATATAGCCTACATATGATTTATCTTAAAACGACAGATGCGTGTGTAAATGAGAAAGCCGAAAGCGAATTTAATGGGCTTAAGTCGACCGCAAAAATGAATAGCGAAATTTATTGGAATTTGATCAAACGCATTGACGAAAATCGATATATATTTTTAAGCGGCAACTGGGTATTGGTCCCTTATTGAAAGAGGTTTTTTTCCATGAGAATAGTTGGTTAGGTTAAACTAATTTATTGTAAGTTAGATTAAATCGGGGAGGTTCTTTTATAAGCGGGAGGGGGTAAGATTATTTGGTGCTACTGTAGTATGCGGTCTACCTACGATTGGTTAGGTTTAATCATGATATTTTCGTTAAAACTAACGAAAATATCATGACTAAACCTAACCAATCGTCAAGGGCGATTAACATTGGGATGTAAACAAGCAATTAGCAAACAAGATAAGAAATTATACTTGAAAGGTAAACCGCCGAATCGTAGGTAGACCGCATACTACAGTAGCACCGATTACTTAACTAATTTGTTAGAAATACGAGTTAGGTCATGGTATGAGTAATATTGTACTCGGGCATATGCAATGTACGACGTATTTTTGAACTGGAATAAAAATTAGTGTCAAAGAATGAAATCATTTAATTGCTATAAGGTTCAAAATTTGCTATTAAATCCAACTCAAATGAACTACATTCGCCATTTTTTTTAATTCACTCGGTTATAATGCAACTCGAATTACGAGGATATCTTGCTCGTACGAACAATCCTATCATAATGATGTAAACAAGATTCTATTTAAGTTTTAATACATAACTACTGCTGGTGTAAAAGGTTACAGTAACGTAATTAATTTTAAAATATACTTTTCCAACCCCTTCTTTTTCACCTTACACTGTAATCAATAATTATATCACTTTCTTCATACAGGGAGTCTGGGAGCATGCCTCCTCCCCTCCCGGGAAATTTTTGAAAATCCAGCCTTAAATGATGTACTCTAGTGCATTCTGAGCCTAAAAAGTTTGATATTATTTGCATGTAGGTGGTAGAATAGCCTTCAGATCGATAGCCTACTGCCTAAATTGGTAGGGTTGGCAGATATGCTTTCTTTACTGAATTAGCCATAACGTTAACTTTAATGAAGGTGACTTTGAAGATAAATTCGTTATTTAATACCCTCCATACCCATGGTTTAGGAGAGAATATTAATTCGGTGGCTACTCGGAAAGTAAGACTTCTTCTCTTGGTTATCAGTTCATTCTTGAACAACGCTACTGGTGTGAACTGGGCTGTTATCTCAAGCTAAGTAGAACGCTTGACCGTCGGGAACTATTTCGTTTCGATGGGGTTGTTTAACCTCCTTCGCAACATCAAAGGTCGTATGAGGAGGGAAACTACAGCTTTACGTGCGATCCAAACCATTGGTCGCTACATAATCTGGATGCAGAGGGCGGTCTCCCGTCCAACTACGCTCGAAATCCAATGTCGCTTAACTTTGCTGAGTGCCGAGAAGCGATGTTACGACACTAGCCACAACGTAGCCCCCTCGGGAACTAAATAAGCTCTAACTAACGCTTGGTAGGAGAACGTCATTTAAACTGTCAACGGACCATTTACCAGTTAAACTCTCCCTTCTATTTTAGTTTTTTCCTGGTTCATAGAAAGATATCCACTTTCCACACTCTCCTATATTGATCCTTCGATTTCTCTGTGATAGTCGGATGTTCTTATTCTTAAAGCGACGGCCACGAGTAAGGTAGCAGCAGGGGTAAGAAAAACCTTCAGTGGAAGACTTTTTCTCATCGCAAAATAAAGTAGTTGCCATGGCAACGTAATAGCGCTTAAATTTATGAAAACTGATATCTCCGTTTTATTAAAAGGCCTTCAACAATACCTCTGCAACTGGATATATACTCCTATAGATATATGATAAATATACAGTATATACACACACACAGTGTGTGTGTGTGTGTGTATATATTATTATATATATATATATATATATATATATATATATATATATATATATAATGCTCTAAAACGAACTAACTAAAATCTATATAAATATGAAGAAGTAAATATAATTGAAATCTCTTTAGTCGAATTAGAGAACATGTTTTTAAGTTATATCCTGTTCGAATATTAAATAAAAAACATTAATCTTTGATCAAAATTTTATTCCCTTAAAGTAAGTAATTAAAATGTTATATAAAGTCCGTAAGAGAAAAAGGCTTTTGTCGTATTTTAAGTTTTATTTTTCACTATAAAGCTTAAGTGAAAATGTAATTTGAAAAGGGAATGAAAGTTACACACGCACACACACACACACACACACACACACACACATATATATGGGATGAATTTCACAATTACACATGTGAGATGAATGAATGATGCCAGTGGTGGATCTAGGATTTTTGTTTTGGGGGGAGCTTGTTGGGTTCGGATGAAGTTCTGAACGAAGCTTAAATATGATGCAATCATTCCCATAAAAGTACTTGGTAATAAGATTAATGTTCAATGATTACCAATTTATTAGAAACGCTCAATCAAAAGCAGAAACACTTCACAATAGAAATAATGTACAGCCACTTTCTAGACGACTGTCCAACCTATCACAGGACACAGAAAATTCATTGAAAAATACATCTACAAATACACATATTTAGCTTGAAGCTGTTACAATAAATCTCTGATTATTTCGTAAATAAAAAAGAAAATTACTGTAAATTATATCATTCTGGTTTGAAACATACTTTATAAACAAATGTGTGGATGTACTTAGGTTGCGATTCGCGAAACATCTCTATCAATGGGGGGGCTTCAGACTTTCTCTGGATCCGCCACTGAATGATGCAAATTCACAAAGGAAAACGAAAAAATTATTTCAAGGTCTTTCATGTATTCAGCAGTACACCTCGTCAAGGAATGAAAACTGATATCTGATGTCCTGACGAGGAGTACTGCTGAATACACGACGAAAGACCTTGAAATCATCTTTTCTTTTTCCTTGTGGGTTTCCATCATATATATATATATATATACACACACTCTGGTTAGCTTCCACCCGAATTGTTCATTCTGACGAAGGTCAAGCTTTTCACTCCACCTTAGACCTACAGTTTAACGTGAAGTCAGAACCACGCCCCACCAGCAGCCCGGCGTCTTAACCACTAGGCCACCCAGGGTACCCATTTATCTCCCAACCACCTTTTTTATTGTGTGGAAGGATGAACAGCTGGGTTTTGCTGCGCGCCGGCTGCCGCCACCGGGTCTCGATCCCGGGGCCGATGGATTTGTAGTCAGCGACGCTAACCACTACACCACCATATATATATATATATATATATATGAAAATTATTTCACGAAAGTAACACGTGAAAAATATTTATGATGAATAAAACCACGAAGGAAAGGAAACACAAAATGGTGCTCAAGCGCTTTCGTCTAATGACATCCTCAGGAACACTGAAGTACATAAAAAGGTTAAGCCTATATATAGGTTACAGAAAGAAAAAAGAAAAATAAATAACATACATACAAACACACATTATATATATATATATATATATATATATATACATATCTATATATACAAATACATACATACATACATACATACATATATATATATATATACAATAAACAGAGAAGTAAAAATAAAAAATTAAAAAATTAAAAATTAAAACCTTAAAGGATTACCAGTGAGGCGTATTTTTATAATCCATCTGATCTTGTGCTAAAAATCGATTAACTTTTAATTTTCATTTTATTTTTTTTATATATATATCGAAACCTGACCATAGGCAGCAGTGTGTTAAAACCCGGGCAGAGTTCCAGTAAAAATTTGTATTTTTATAATCCATTTGATCTTGTGCTAAAAATCGATATTTTTCCTTACAAATCTGTACGCCTCACTGGTAATCCTTTAAGGTTTTAATTTTTAATTTTTTAATTTTTTATTTTTACTTCTCTGTTTATTGTATATATATGTATGTATGTATGTATGTATGTATTTGTATATATAGATATGTATGTATGTATATATATATATATATATATATATATATGTGTGTTTGTATGTATGTTATTTATTTTTTCTTTTTTTCTTTCTGTAACCTATATATAGGCTTAACCTTTTTATGTACTTCAGTGTTCCTAAGGATGTCATTAGACGAAAGCGCTTGAGCACCATTTTGTGTTTCCTTTCCTTCGTGGTTTTATTCATCATATATATATATATATATATATATATATATATATATATATATATATATATATATATATATATATATTTCTGCCCAGTGTGATGGGTACACGTGTTCCGTTGTTTGAAGTCCGAATAAAAGTGATGTTACAATAACAATATCCTGCAGTTAATCCTATTTAACCCTTTCAGCCCTGAATTTTTTGTAGGGTTAAGTTATGAATGGGTGTATTTGAAACGTTAGCAATTGGCATCTTCAGTCCTTAAAGGGTTAAGCAGTGCCAATTTTTAAGTGAATATTCAATGTACACCAAGGTATTTCTCTTTAAGTGGTGAAATGGCGGTGTATGTTAAAATAAAGCAAATAAAATCAAAGTAACTTAATCTATACAGCGTTTTTTTCCCCGAGTGTTTTCTCTCCGAGGAAATTTAGCTGCCCATAGAAAGGCAATATCCCCCAGTTATCCCCCGCGGTACCCTGCCGGGCACCAATCAGTGAAAATCTGCAGCGTGCCACATCCTCCATCCCCCACCCCCGGGAGTAACAGAAAAACTTTCCCTCCTTCATTTCTAAAGTCAAATCAAGTACCTCTCTTAATTACCCTTTTGAGTCAATATTTCGTGCGCATTCATTTGCATACCATTAGAAACATGGCAACGGCAAATAAATACATACAACCCTGTGGATACCGTAAAAGCGTAACAGATGAATCAAAGACAATCCGTTGCGATCTTTGCCAATCCTTAGTCGAATTTGAATGCCTGAGATGGAGCGACGAAGAAATCCTCTTTAACAGGCGCTAAACAATTGAATGGAATCACCTTGTCCTTCAAAAGCTGCATGATCGAAATAAACTCGTTTATGGGCTTTAAAGCAGAACGAGACAATGAGGAAAAGACGAAAGAGGAATTTATGAATAGCGAACAGGGAAAAATAGAAGGAACGAAGATAGTACAAAAGGAAACTGGAAAAAATGAACGGGAAAAAAACAGAAAAAGCAAGTAAACATGAAGCAGAAATAAAAGAAGTACCAACAGAGGAAACAGAAGCACAAACCCAAATCCAAAGATTTCAAACAAAGAACATTAGCAGCAATAGGAAAAAACAAGTAGACAATCAAGAAATCAAACTGAAACCACCAAAAACAAAGGCCCCAAGTAAAAATGAGGAAGAAACTACGAGGGCCACTCAATATATTTCGCCCCACCTTTTTTTTTCTTTCCAAGTTTCCTTGTAAGTTCCAGAAATTTTGTACACAAGTAGTTACATACCTTTCTTACAAGTTTTTATTTTTCCACATAGTCTCCATCTTTTTCCACGGCTTTCCCCCACCTCGAAACAAGGGCCTTTATTCCTTGCTGGTAAAAGTCCGCTGGGTTCCGCTGCAGCCACCTCTTAACCTCATCAACAACCTCATCGTCACTCTGAAACGTTCTTCCACGAATAGTATCCTTCATTGGCCCAAACAAATGGAAGTCTGAAGGTGCCATATCCGGGCTGTATGGAGGATGGGTAACACAGTCAAGCGCATTTTTGTGATGGCCTCTCTTGTTTGCAAAATGTTGTGTGGTGTTGCGTTATCGTGCAAAAGAAGGACGTCTTCCAGTTTTCTCTCCGGTCGAACTCGCTTTATACGTCTCTGGAGTCTCTGTAGGGTAGCAATGTATGCCTCTGAGTTCATTGTTTGTCCTTTCTTCATAATGCCCGCCAGAATCACCCCTTTCATGTCCCAGAAGATGGTGGCCATAACCTTTCTGCAGAGGGGCTATTTTGAACTTTTTCTTGCGTGGGGAGTCTGCGTGATGCCACTCTATTGATCGGCGTTTGTTTCAGGTTCAAAGTGGCATACCCAAGTCTCATTCCTAGTCATAATTCGTGAAAGGAAGTCATCCCCTTCTGTCTCGTATCGAACCAACGACTCAGAAGCAATTTCTTTTCTTTGGTCTTTGTGATCTTCAGTCAGTTCGCGAGAAACAAACCGTGAACACACTTTTGAGTATCGCAGTTGCTGATTATCGTATTCACACTTCATTCACTAATTCCTAGCTCCAGTGATAGCTCCTTGTATGTGACGCACCGATTTGATCGAATGATGCTGTTAGCACTTTGCACAGTGTGAGATGTCACAGCCGATGCCGGGCGACCGCTGCGTTGCTCATCATCGAGGCTGGCTCTCCCTCTCTCCGATGATCTCACACGTTTAGACCAGCGTCCAACTGTGCTTCCATCAGCAACAGCATCTCCGTAAACGTTTTGTAGACGTTTGTGAATATTTCCAACTGTTTCCTTCTCTGCGGTTAAGAACTCGATAACAGCTCTCTGTTTACGACGGACATCACTGTCGGACTCCATTTTCGAAACTGCGTTAACCATCGGTTTTATAGAAGGGCGTTTAAAAGCGGCTTTATACAATGAGAGGAGGTTCAAACTGGAAAAATCCGGTTATGTGAATCGCAGAAAGTTCAAACTTACGGCCCAAAAGACATTTCAACCCCATTAGCTAAGAAAAAAAGGGTAGGGCAAAATATATTGAGTGCCCCTAGTATATGTAAATATTATGTGAAAAGAATTTGCAGATATAAAGGAGGACAATGTGTATATACGAACACACTCCCTTGTGCAACTTCTTCTACAATAATGGTCACTGCAAATTCGGTGGAAACTGCAAATTCTGCCATCCGGACATTTGCAAGACCCACACGGCATATGGAACCTGCCAGTACAGGAGAAAATGATACTACCATCATCTCCCGACAAGTCCAAAGGACAGAGGACAAGTTTCAAATGACAACAGGAGGAATGTGAAAAAAAAATATGTACACAAATAGCAAACAAAAACTTCAACACAAACAGCAAACAAAATTTTTTCAACATCTCGGACACAATACAGCTGCTAAATTTCATAGAGCACATACAGCTGACACAGCTTGGAACCCTAGAGCCGGACCGCTTCCTGGCAAGAAGCTACCAGAACAGGTAGGCGGAAAAGGATCTCTCTCGGAGGACCACAGGCTACAAACACACACGCGAAACCAAAGGACAACGAACTTAAAATGCACAAGGGGCAATGCAAAACAAGGAACATAAACATCGTCCTGGCAAATATTCAAGGAATAAAACCGAACAACTCACTAAACAAAGTTTCGTACCTGAAATGTTTTATGGACGAAACAGGGGCGGACATCGCATGCCTCACAGAAACACATCTTAAACATTGCCAAGGAAACTGCCATAACTGCGAACACTGTATCGATAAGAAAGAATTGCATATCGATGGATTCAACTTACTAAGATCGGATAGAACAGCGGGACGTAAAGGTGGCTGTGCTATTTATATACATGAGAGGCATATGACAGAGACGGTAATAAGTAAATCCACAGCTTCGTGGAAACCCTTGCAGTGAAAATAGAGAAATTAAACGTGGTACTGATAATCTATAGACCTCCAAACTCTCCATCTGAAAAATTTTCGGATGCTATGATGATATCAGAACCCTGAATCCGTAAACTCTCCACCCCTAATATAATACTCTGCGGCGATTTTAATTTCCCATATATAAAATACAAAAAAGGTTGGTAGAAATATTTTATACAGAAAGATAAGGGGGGCACAAGAGAGGACCAGGAGCAAGCAAAAAAATGTTGATGGCTCTCACAAACCAGTTTGTATGCTGACACAGGAGATAACAAAAAATGCCAGAAAAAATAACTGCCTACATCTGGTATTCACGAATAATACGAACTGGATTGCTGATATAAAAATAACCCTAACTGCTATATCAGACCACAACATAATCGAGATATCAACAAATATGGCGACAACATTAAAAGACAATACACATATTGAAGAAAGAAGCAAATTTGGGGCTTTTAACTTAAACTCCAAGGCCATAAATTGGGAAGCAATCAAATCACACATGGCCCATATAGAGTAGCGAACAATTTTAGAGAATAAAGCAAATGAGGAAATGCTAACAACTTTGGAAGAAAAAATGCTGAGAATTTTAGAAAAATATGCTCCAAAAGAAAGGAACTGGTTAGAGAGGCAAAAGAGAAGAATATTACGCAAAAGAAAGACAGTAGCGGCGAAGTTAGCTAATTGCGGAGACAACAATGGCAGGAAAGTAATACAAGAAAAACTGGAGAGTATCGATAGGGAAATACAAACCCTGATTAAGGGTCATACAGACAGGAGAAGAAGAAAAGGCGGTAGAAGTAATGAGGGACAATCGAAAATACTTCTATAGCTGTGCGAAAAGGAAAACAAAAACGCGTGCCACTATCGGGCCCTTAAAGAAAGGAAAATAATGAACTAACAGACGATCCAAAGAAATATCTGAATCATTGAGAGTCTAGTATGAATCAGTCTTCAGTACCCCAAAAAGTGACAAAGCGATACCTGACATACACGTAGATGCATTCTTCGAAGAGGAATTACAAGGAGAGTGTATAACAGACGTGATTTTACCCCAGAAGATGTAGCGAGAGCTATAGGACAAATGAAATCACATTCAGCTGCAGGTCCAGACAATTGGAACGCATTATGATTAAAAACTGTAAAAATTAAATAGCTACACCTTATACTGGATATGGAGAAGATCCTTAGACACTGGGGAAATACCGAGCATCTTGAAAAGTGCATACACTGTCCCTATATATAAAGGAATGGATAGATCTCAAGCAAAGAACTATAGACCAGTGTCATTGACGTCCCACCTCACCAAAATATTTGAAAGAATAGTTAGAGAGTAAAACTATGACTTCTTGGAGACACTGGAAATTCAAAGAGAAACAGCACGGATTCCGATCAAGAAGATCATGCCTATCACAACTTATAGAGCACTATAACAATATCGTAGATGCACTTGAAGGTAATGAAAACTACGATGTCAATACACGGATTTTGCTAAAGCTTTCGACAAATATGATCATGGTACAATAGGACATAAAATAAAACATATGAGAATAATAGACAAAGTGAAAAAATGGATCTACAACTTCCTCAGAGAACGTCTACAGGTTGTCAAAATTCAACGCATATCATCATCAGAATCGGAAGTACGCAGCTCAGTACCACAAGGTACAGTATTGGCCCCACAGACATAGACAGTGGAGTAAACAGCAACAGTATAGTAATATCCTTTGCGGACGATACAAAGATCAGCAGAAAAATCAGCGATGTAAATGAGGCGGAGGCCTTGCAGAGGGACACGAACAAAGTATACAAATGGTCAGAATACAACATGACATTCTGAGATGTAGTCTATATATATATATATATATATATGCCCTCAGTGGTGTAGTGGTTAGCGTTGCTGACTTCGAATTCACCGGCCCCGGGTTCGAAACCTGGTGACGGCAGGCGACACGCACCAAAACCCAGTTGTTCATCCTTCCACACAATAAAAATTGGTTGGTAATTTCTGACCGCCCATGGTGGGGCATGGTTCGGATTCCACGTTAAACTGTAGATCTAAGGGGAGTGACAAGCTTGACCTTCGTCAGAATGAACAATTCGGGCGGAAGCAAAAACCAAGGTTTTACATATATATATATATATATATATAATTCTACTTGGAGACACTTTCTGACGCGTTGAATGCATGATGTTTGAACATTCCTTAACACATTGGTACTGATTTTGGCACACTCAGATGTGATTTTATCCTTTAGAGAACGTGTGGTTCTGGGTCGATCAGCATAGACTACCGACTTGAGATGGTCCACAAGAAAAACTCAAGAGGCGTGAGGTCTGGAGACCTAGGTGGCCATTCGACTGGCCCTCGCCGTCCGATCCACTTGCTTGGGAATGTTTCATCTAAAGAGCTCCGGACGATGGTTGCGAAATGTGGTGGTGCACTATCCTGCTGAAACCACATCTCCGCCCGTTCTGCCAATGGAACGTCGTCCAGTATGGGCATTAGAAATGTTTGCAGCATATGCAGATATGTTTCACCTGTTACATTGCCGTCGAAAAAATACGGACCAATTAACCGATCCCCCAAAAGCGCAGCAAACACCATAATTAGTGGATCGAATTGCACATGTCCTTCTTCCATTCAGTGGGGGTTCTCATTGGCCCAATAGCGTGCATTATGCTTATTGACACGACCGCTGAGGTGAAATATCGCTTCGTCGCTGAACATGATCTTTCGTTGAAGCTGTCGATGTTGTAGAAACCACTGACAGAACTCTACACGACGCGACGGTCTGTGTCGTCACCGTGCAGTTCCTGAACGAGTTGAACTTTGCAGGGGTGGAAACGATTTATTGTAAGAATTCGTTGAATGGATCTTCTGGAGACACCCGTTTCCTGGGATAACTTTCTTAAGGACTTACGTGGGCTGTTTTCGAGGTGATTGAGTACCGTTAGTGATGTTGCTGCATCGGTTGAACTTTTTGGCTGACCACTACGCGGCCGATCATGAACACTTCCCGTTTCTTTGAAGCGAGTGAACAGTTTTCCAACTGCTGCCTGAACAACTGGCGGCCTTTCAGAGTGTTTGTCATTAAAAGCAGTAGCAACTGGTCGGTGTGTGTTACCACGCTTCCGCACATTAAAACTATTTCCACCCGTTCATCTATTGTCAATTTCTGT